>JACXGI010000647.1:0-11010 GCA_016801175.1 Esox masquinongy
ACCTGCACACAGTGCCAAAGCTACCAGTACCTGGTTTAAGGACCATGGTATCCCTGTTCTTAATTGGCCAGCAAACTCGCCTGACCTTAACCCTATAGAAAATCTATGGGGTATTGTGAAGAGGAAGATGCGATACGCCAAACCCAACAATGCAGAAGAGCTGAAGGCCACTATCAGAGCAACCTGGGCTCTCATAACAATTGAGCAGTGCCACAGACTGATCGACTCCATGCCACGCCGCATTGCTGCAGTAATTCAGGCAAAAGGAGCCCCAACTAAGTATTGAGTGCTGTACATGCTCATACATTTCATGTTCATACTTTTCAATTGGCCAACATTTCTAAAAATCCTTTTCTTGTATTGGTCTTAAGTAATATTCTAATTTTCTGAGATACTGAATTTGGGATTTTCATTAGTTGTCAGATTTAATAATCACAATTAAATGAAATAAACATCTGAAGTATATCAGTCTGTGTGTAATGAATTAATATAATATCCAAGTTTCACTTTTTGAATGGAATTACTGAAATAAATCAACTTTTTGATGATATTGTAATTATATTACCAGCACCTGTATATACATGACATTACTACTATTTTATATATATATACACACACACACACACACACACACACACACACACACACACACACACACACACACACACACACACACACACACAGTACCAGTCAAACGTTTGGAAACAATTGCCCATTCCCTTGCACAAAAGGCATTTGTTCGCTCTGTTTTCATTACACCATTACAAGTCAGGATAGGCTATCAATTCCAAACCAAAGCCTGTAGTTGTAGATCGTTGTTATATTGTTACCTGCTGAGGCTATCTAGCGTTACACACATTGTTTCTGTTATTCCCCTTGTAGGCACAATGGAGAAACTTACCAATTTCTTTAAGTTTGTAACACAAAAAATATGGAGCAAGTGAAGGTTGCAAAAATGACATTCCTATATCCAGAAAATGTTCCGAAGAGATCTTTTGGACTATCCAACAGGGACAATTGCTAATTTGACAAGGCCACATCCACAGACCAAAATATCTGTGTTATGATTTGGTGTCCATTCTCCCCTGATCAGTTTCGTCAAGCCCATAAGCTACATATCACTTCTACAGTGACAATTTGTTATTGCCACTGTCTCCTGCATACATGTATTCTGCAGTATAGGTTTGAATCCGGCCAACTGCTCTTTCAACTAAATTTATTTTTCTGAGATTGCTTGCTATCTTAATTATAATATCCCAGTAAATCAACAAATGAAGTCAGCCTTTATAATGATTTAGCCTATGTCAGAATGAATGTGCATGTACCTTTAAAAAAAAAACTCTGACACCGCATCCACTTACGACTGTTGATTGTGTTAATGGCCTTAACATACAAAATCATTTTCTAATTCCATGGCTCTTTTTTTAAATACTCAAATAATAATTTTTAGTTGAACAACATTTTTTACGAGTTAAGCAAACAATCTTATATTGGAGTCTGTGGAACTAGTTATGAAATTTGTTGAAATATCATATGATACAGTATATCATATAATTTCTTACACTGTGTAAAGAACACGACCAAGGTTGTTGAGGCTCAGCATTTGGGATTTTTAATATAAACCCTAATTATAGGATGAATAATTTGACCTGTGTATCATGTGCCATATCATTTGTACCCAGAGCAAGTTAGATTAGTGAGTGCCTATTTAATGTTAGTGCACTGGCAAGTTTGTTTGCTTATTTGATTTTATTGAGGGTTGGTTAAAGGCTTCCATTGAAGGATAGCAACAAAAATGGAATTAATGGAAAAATCCCAAAGCCTCACCCCTCTGGGATAATGAAACCCAACTGACCTCATAATATAGTCTGCAATATAGTGACATATTTTATGCTGACCATTATTATTATTTAACTATTAATTATTTGTTGTTGAATAGTGCCGTAATTTTTTTTGGATGTTGTAAAACTATTCTGAATCTCTAACCTTAACCTGTCAAGGTTGATGCCTGAACTGCTAACCAAAGTATTTATTAATTTTTTTATGCAGAAGCTGTACATAGTATAGTTCAGTTCAGTCAAAAGTAGAGAACCTTTTTTTCTCAGTAATTTGTCAGATATCAATCAGAAGACAGTGAGTTGCTTAATTCAAAGCTCAGATGAATTTGCAAGAAATAATTAAAATGTATGCACTCACTATGTAACCCTTGGTTAAAGCATCTGCTAAAAATGCTGTTAAAAAAAACATAAATACTATTTGAGCTCAGCTGGTCGGATTACCCAGTGATATGGTGAGAAGTGTAGTGTCAGCAGACTGCAGTGAGTCAGTGCACTGCTGTTGGAGAGAGTGAGCACATTGCACTCGTCTGCATTCTCGCGAGCTGTCAATCAGCCAAAGAGCACACCCACCAGGAGAGTATAGTCCCCATGGACGCAGTGCTTAGTAAACATGTGCAGCTGCCAAGAGTGTTTTCATTTCAGTTGCCTCCCAGACGGACACCATGATTGAGGGGGAAAAAAACACTCAATCACATTCTTCGCAGGGGCATTAAAAATGTAGCATACTAATGTTTAGTAAGTACACCAATATAGTAACTATGGAAGTCAGGCAGTGATTCTTAAACCTCTTCTCCGGGATCCTCAGCTGCCTCATGTATTTTATCTATTCCAGTTCATGCACAACTGATTCAACTGGCCAACTAATCACCACGCCCTTGATAAGGTGAATCCATTTAGTTAATTGTGAAATGTCTGGTGTTTCAAATGGAAGAATTGATAACCAGTGAATTAGGGAATTATTGTGTATTACTCTGTGAGTGCGTAGCTAGACCAAATTAATTTATTTTTCCTGCAACCAGTTGATAAATTGGTCGTGGGGAAATCTTTTAAATCAGTAAAGCATGGAAACAGAGGAACACAAAGCACTTTTCTAGCAAGATGAAAGGGGTTCTAACTTCTCTATCTCATTAAAATGTGAAATTACCCGTGAGAAAGTTTTTCTTTTTCTTAAATGCATGGGCTGTGAGTGAGCTAATCGACACAGCTGAAAGATTTAGGACATTCAAGTTCTCTTAGCAAGAGACAAAAGTACATAGCACAAGTTCTCTGCTGCAGGTCTGCCTTGAGAAATTGGCCTAGTCTGCAGGACAATGCTCATCATTTTTCCGCTGACTAGGCCAATTTCTCAGGGCAGACATGCTGCAGGGCATTTTTAAAGGTTCTTCTAAGACCTTTTCTCCCCCAAAAATTCTCATCATTTGCCTGTCAGACTTCGAAAGAACTTGTCGCTCCTTTCCTCTGAACAGAGTTAGGGATCTTGACAGGATTGGATGGTTAAAGGTTTCTTTTCTTTTCGTTGTGGACCCATCAGTTGTGAGTGGGCCCTGGCTGACCTATTCAGTTTATTCAGTCGCTGACAGTGCAGTCGGTGGGTGATGACAGCTCAAGCATGCCTCAGGTCAGGGGATTTCAAACATCCCCTCGGGAACCAGCAGCTGTTCCATGTTTGTGAACTATTCCAGTGTTAGCCCATCTTATTCATCTTGTCAGCTAACCGTTAAGCCCCTTGATTATGTGAATCCGGCAGCTCGTTTATGGATACAGCATAACGGCGCGGGCCCAGGGGAAACGTTTGAAAAGCTCCACCCTAGGTTGTACCCCTCGATGGATGTTCTGGGGCTCTTGATCTGCTTCAAGTGCACACTTCGCCCTTTCCCACAGTTGACCAGTAGAGCTTCACTGTCTCTTTCCAACTATACAATCTGTACTTGGATGAAGTTGTGCCCAAATGGCAGCTCTTTCCCAGATCAGTACACTATGTTTCACCAGATCTCAGTATTAGTGCAATGTATATAGTATAATTTGAGACAATGACTGGAGTCTGACTTCCAGGGATCTCAGCAGTCTTGACTATGCTGCAAGTTATGTAATATAATTTTCTGACCCTGAATTGCTCATTCTTTAAATAAAAACCCACAGGCTATGTTCTCATATCCAGTATGAACCAAACATTAGGGGTCAATTTTGAGTGGAGTGCTAGCATGAAGTGTGTTTACTTATCTATTTGCTGTAGTGCAGCCTTGCACAGTCTGTCCTCTGTAGGAGCACAGAGCCAAAGATCTGACTGGATCTTAGACTTATAGCATATCAGCTCGCCTGCATTATGGAGATAAACCTATCAATCATTGGCTTTGCCTCATCTCCTAGCCCATTGAGGCCTAATTTGACAGCATATTCGAAGCGTATGACCTGGGATACAGATGAGCTCCTTTTCAGTTTCAGGCGGTGGTGTTCTGATCATAGCTGGAAAGTTTGATGTCCCTTGTCATCTCCAAAGGCGTGGAAATGAAAGAGCAGGGATCAGAAGGGACAGCGCTGCATTGACTTTCTTTGTGCAACGATGACTTTAAACTATAGCAGTAGTAGACTTAGTGACTTAGTCTCTTCCAGGTCAGCGCATTAAAACTTTTCCTCTGGCGCCACTGAGTCATTCATTTTGTGTCAGCATTATATTATTTGGTACACCATGATTTTGGCACACAAGTTATTGTCATTCATTAATTATAGTAAAACACATTTGGCATATTTCTTCATTTGTACATGAAGAGTAACTCGGAAGATTCCTTAGAAATGTGATTTTATTTATCTGTGACTAGGCTACAAGCATTGGGATGTACGGTCATGAAAAATTAAATACAGCCCCTGTACATATTTGGACACATGGATATCTGAGCTAAATTCCAACCATATTCTTTAGTAAAGTTAACACTATTTAACAAATCCCCTTTTTTATACTTTGAAACCATTTTTGCAGTAAACAAATGGAATTTCCTCATGCAGAAAAAGTTAGCACACCACTACATTTAGCATCTCATAAAATGGCTACAATTAGATTTAGATTGCCAGATAACACCTGGGTAAATAGCAAAACTAATGGAATAATGTTCTCTGGACAGTTGAGTTCACAGGTGGATTGGTTTGGCTGCAATGCCACATGCCATGTTTTGCAAAATCTAAACACTTTAAACACTGCCTTTGAACAGAAGAAACTCATAACAACCATAAAGCATATAGGTGGTGGCATTATGGTTTTGGGCTGGTTTGTTGCCTCAGGGCCTACTCAATAATTCCATATTTTTCCAGAGAATTATTGAGGAGAATGCATGCCCATTTGTCAAAACAATGAAGCATAAACAGACATGGTTTTTTTCAACAGGAGACATACACAACAGAATGGCCCAAAAAGAATGTTGGCTAAGGAATGGCCGAGTGAAAGGCCAGATCTCAATGCTATTGAAAGGCTCTGGGGAGATTTGAAGCGAGCCGTGCATGCAAGCAAGCCCTCGAACATGACATAGTTGAAGCAGCACTGTAAAGAAGACTGGACAAAAAAAAAATCTCCCACTCAATGTAAGATACTGATGAATAGTAACAAGAAACTGCTATATGAAGTTATTTCAGCCAAACAGGGCAACACCTGCGACTGAAGCTAAGGGTGAACTTCTATATCTTTTGATTTTTGAGTCAATGATTGCAATGTATAATCTTAGTGTCATTTGTTAAGTTTGGTTACCTTTATTTGTTAATATTATTGAAGTAAATATTACATCTCCATATGTCTAAATATGTAAAAGAGTTTTACAGTGGTTATATAAAAAGTCTACACACCCCTGTTAAAATGCCAGGGTCTTGTGATGTAAAAGAATGAGACAAAGATAAATCATGTCAGAACTTTTTCCACCTTTAATGTGAAGTGAACAATTCAATTGAAAAACAAACTGAGATCTTCGAGGGGGAAAAATAAAAAACTCACAATAACCTGGTTGCATAAGTGTGCACACCCTTAAACTAATACTTTGTTGAAGCACCTTTTGATTTTATTACAGCACTCAGTCTTTTTGAGTAGGAGTCTATTAGCATGGCACATCTTGACGTGGCAATATTTGCCCACTCTTCTTTGCAAAAGCGCTCTAAATCTGTCAGATTGCGAGGACATCTCCTGTGCACAGCCCTCTTCAGATCACCCCACAGGTGTTCAATTGGATTCAGGTCTGGGCTCTGGCTGGGCCATTCCAAAACGTTAATCTTCTGGTGAAGCCATGCTTTTGTGGATTTGGATGTGTGCTTTGGGTCGTTGTCGTGCTGAAAGGTGAACTTCCACTTCATCTTCAGCTTTCTAACGGACGCCTGAAGGTTTTGTGCCAAAATTGCCTGGTATTTGGAACTGTTCATAATTCCCTCCACCCTGACTAAGGCCCCGGTTCCAGCTGAAGAAAAACAGCCCCAAACCATGATGCTGCCACCACCATGCTTCACTGTGGGTATGGTGTTCTTTGGGTGATGTGCAGTGTTGTTTTTGCGCCAAACATACCTTTTGGAATTATGGCCAAAAAGTTCCACCTTGGTTTCATCAGACCATAACACATTTTCCTATGTGCTTTTGGGGGACTTGATGTTTGTTTGTGCAAACTTCAGCAGGGCTTGGATGTTTTTCTTTGTAAGAAAAGGCTTCCATCTTGCCACCCTACCCCATAGCCCATTCATATGAAGAATACGGGAGAATGTTGTCACATGTAGCACACAGCCAGTACTTGCCAGAAATTCCTGCAGTTCCTTTAATAATGCTTTGGAAATTCTTTTGTACCCTTCTCCTGACTGATAGCTTTCAACAATGAGATCCCTCTGATGCTTTGGAATCTCTCTGCGGACCATGGCTTTTGCTCTGAGATGCAACTAAGAAAATGTCAGGAAAATCCTACTAGAACAGCTGAACTTTATTTGTGATTAATCAGAGTCATTTTAAAGGATGGCAGGTGTATAATGACTTCTATTTGACATGAGTTTGAATGTGATTGGTTAATTCTGAACACAGCCACATCCCCAGTTATAAGAGGGTATGCACACTTATGCAACCAGGTTATTGTAAGGTTCATTATTTTTCATTTTTCCCCTTCGAAGATTTCAGTTTGTTTTTCAATTGAATTGTTTACATTATAGGTCACATTAAAAGTGGAAAAGTTCTGACATGATTTATCTTTGTCTCATTCTTTTACATCACAAAAACCTGGCATTTTAACAGGGGTGTGTAGACTTTTTATATCCACTGTACATGCAACTTAAGATGCAACAGTATTGTAGGCCAAGAGCCTTTAGCCTAGCCCAGTATTCAGGCCATCCATTAAGCAGAAGAGCTGAACTTGGATCAGGTCTTCCCTGTCCCTGTAATTCTATTTGCTATGATCTAACAAGCAAAATGTATCTTGAATCAGCTGTACTTGACTCTTCTAGCCCGCAACTTTCAACTCAAGCGATTCTTCATGTTGTTCAGTGATCTCCCATTCAGTTTGCATACCACACACTAGATAGGTTGGGGAGCAAGAGAGAAGAGAAAGAGGGAGAGAGAGATAATGAGAACTATAATACATTTGTTTAATAAGTTCAATGTATTATGTAGTTTTTACTTCATAAGAGGGAGAGAGACAATTACAGAGAGAATTTTAACCTCATGCAGTTTTAAGCTGGTTTCAGCAATCAAATACTATAATGCATTTTGTGCTGAGACACATGCATTATAAATGTCCATAGATGCACCAAATGTGGCATGGATGGTATTCCCTGTTCAATAGTAACCCCATGTAGGCAAAGTGAATCAGACTTTATAAATTGCTTAAATTCATGGCTTTGAACATATGTGCTAAATGTATAGATATCACCAAGATAGTTTTGAGAACTGAAATAGGTACTCATTTAGGGACAGCTGAAGATGCATTGATTTTAAGAGCGTAGATGTTGTTGGTTAAATAAATGTTTTTACATGAATGACCTTAGGTATGAATCTCATCGCATTTCATGCATAGCTTTAAAAAGTGGAACATAAAAAAAAATCAAGATAAGGATAATAAACAACTCACAGAATGGTAAGTCATAGTTGAGAATTAAATTTGTTTATGTTTAGTTATTGCTATTTTGGACTGCCACTTCTTACTAGAGATGAAACAATAAGAAAATTAAACCGCTAAGCAATATTGATATACCACAAGCTGCCAATGTCTATCACTGTTTTGAGATTTCTTTACCTGTATAACTTGACAAATTAAATAAAAATGGTGCAAATGCAATCATCTAAAAGTTATATTTCCATGTCTTTTAATAACAAAATACTGATAATGAATGACACGTCTGTAAATTATTTGATAATGAATACACATTCTATTTTTGTAATTGTATATTATACAATGCCTGGACATAATTTAAATCTAGTAAATAAGGTATTAGACATCAAAACTGCAATGTAGATAAAACATACAATAAAACATGAGGAGACATGACCGTGGGGGGAAAAAGTAATTATACATATCGGCCAAATTTAAAGCAATGCGAGGGATGCACCGATATATTGATACAATTACTGTCCAATACATCGATGAATCCCTAGCAGCTTTGTTATGAGTCCCTTTGGCAAAAATATTGATTGTAAAGAGTTTGACCTATATACCAACTTTCAAGACTGTAGTTCAAATGGGTTCGGCGTGATGAGCTTCAACACACCCCCAGTCATGTTCATTTTAAGTAGCGGAGTGAGTGCTCAGTGCATAGATCCTAAATATCAAGGTACTTGTAGATTCATAATTTGGTACAATAGGAGTTGCGTTTGAAGGTTTTTTTCAGATAATCCAAAATGACGACAATCTAATATGGTGGATGTTGGCCACTCATGAGGCCTCTTATGAGGCTTATTACAGCACCACCATGAGACCAATTTGCTTGCCATTTTATCAGATGTTGTGGCCCTTGGGCCTGTACTACCATGGAAATGTCTGACCCATTGCATTTTATCTCCCAGGAATTAGCAGGAAAATAAGAAGAACCAATGCTAACAATTGCAATCGTTTTTCACCAGTGAATGCTGAAACCCTAATGAGAGTTAAAAGGAGGAGGAAAGAGAGAGAGGTAGAGAGAATTATTCGCATGCCAAGTTTTCCTCCCACGACTTCATCTCCCATAGAGATGCCTCCAACTCTCATCCCTCAACTGAGGCTGACAGTGTTTTAAAAGACACCATGTATGTGTCCCGTATTCCCCACACAGGGCGCTAGCTCCAGTGTACTCCACAGCTGGGATGTGTTCCATGTATTCATAAAAAAATAAAAGCTTGATAGACATTCTCTCTTTCATTGTTTACTCTGTATCTATCAGTTACTCCTCAGTGACTGTCTGTAATTTGAGTACTAAAAATAATTGACCTTTAGCTGTGTTTTGTGACTAAAGCGTGTTGGCGGGTTCGAGACCCAGTATGTACAGTGGATATAACAAGTCTACACACCCCTGTTAAAATGCCAGGTTCTTGTGATGTAAAAGAATGAGACAAAGATAAATCATGTCAGAACATTTTCCACCTTTGATGTGACCTATAACGTGAACAATTCAATTGAAAAACAAACTGAAAACTTTGAGGGGGAAAAATAAAAAATAAAAACCTTACAATAACCTGGTTGCATAAGTGTGCACACCCTTAAACTAATACTTGGTTGAAGCACCTTTTGATTTTATTACAGCACTCAGTCTTTTTGGGTAGAAGTCTATTAGCATGGCACATCTTGACGTGGCAATATTTGCCCACTCTTCTTTGCAAAAGCGCTCCAAATCTGTCAGATTGCGAGGACATCTCCTGTGCACAGCCCTCTTCAGATCACCCCACAGATGTTCAATTGGATTCAGGTCTGGGCTCTGGCTGGGCCATTCCAGAATGTTAATCTTCTTCTGGTGAAGCCATACTTTTGTGGATTTGGATGTGTGCTTTGGGTTGTTGTCGTGCTGAAAGGTGAACTTCCTTTTCATTTTCTTTAGCTTTCTAACGGACGCCTGAAGGTTTTGTGCCAAAATTGCCTTGTATTTGGAACTGTTCATAATTCCCTCCACCCTGACTAAGGCCCCGGTTCCAGCTGAAGAAAAATAGCCACAAAGCATGATGCTGCCACCACCATGCTTCACTGTGGGTATGGTGTTCTCTGGGTGATGTGCAGTGTTGTTTTTGCGCCAAACATACCTTTTGGAATTATGGCCAAAAAGTTCCACCTTGGTTTCATCAGACCATAACACATTTTCCCACGTGCTTTTGGGGGACTTGATGTTTGTTTTTGCAAACTTCAGCAGGGCTTGGATGTTTTTCTTTGTAAGAAAAGGCTTCCATCTTGCCACCCTACCCCATAGCCCATTCATATGAAGAATACGGGAGATTGTTGTCACATGTAGCACACAGCCAGTACTTGCCAGAAATTCCTACAGTTCCTTTAATGTTGCTGTAGGCCTCTTGGAAGCCTCCCTGACCAGTTTTCTTCTTGACTTTTCATCAATTTTGGAGGGACGTCCAGTTCTTGGTAATGTCTCTGTTGTGCCATATTTTCTCCACTTGATAATGACTGTCTTCACTGTGTTCCATGGTATATCTGATGCTTTGGAAATTCTTTTGTACCCTTCTCCTGACTGATATCTTTCAACAATGAGATCTCTCTGATGCTTTGGAATCTCTCTGCGGACCATGGCTTTTGCTCTGAAATGCAACTAAGAAAATGTCAGGAAAATCCTACTAGAACCGCTGAACTTTATTTGTGATTAATCAGAGTCACTTTAAATGATGGCAAGTGTGTAATGACTTCTATTTAACACGAGTTTGAATGTGATTGGTTAATTCTGAACACAGCCACATCCCCAGTAATAAGAGGGTGTGCACACGTATGCAACCAGGTTATTGTAAGGTTTTTATTTTTCATTTTTCCCCCTCGAAGATTTCAGTTTGTTTTTCAATTGAATTGTTCACATTATAGGTCACATTAAAAGTGGAAAATGTTCTGACATGATCTATCTTTGTCTCATTCTTTTACATCACAATAACCTGGCATTTTCACAGGGACGTGTAGACTTTTTATATCCACTGTAAGAAAGCTCATCCTGTGACTTTTGGCAGGCCCTGTAGAACTGGGTCACAGGCCTTCGTTTCTTTCAGATGTCTCAC
>JACXGI010000647.1:11110-25753 GCA_016801175.1 Esox masquinongy
CCCCCCCCCCCCCCCCCCACCTTCACTCAAATTCTGCCACCGTCTTTATCCGCCCAGTGCCTGCGACGCCTTGTTCTTTTGATTCCATCTGAGGCAAATCTGTGAGCAGGATCTAGCTGGAGGGCTCAGAGGCAATGCAAGGCAGCGTTGTCTCCCTGTCCTACGTCCCCTTCCATTGTCCACCCTCTGTGCGCGCACACACGCACATAAACACAGTAACGATCAGGGACAAATGCGGCCCGCAATACCGGATCAGCCCTCAGCTCCACCTCCGCAGTGCGGAGGTCCTATTGTCTTTTCATTAACTTGTGTGTGAGTATTAACTTCTCTATTGTTTGAGATGGAACGTTTTATTTCTCTCCCTTTTTGCACCATGCCTATGCTATAATTATATCTTTTTTATTCTCTGGCGCATTGAGGATCCCCAAGGGAATATTGCATCAGAGGTGCATTATTAATTGTGCACCGACTGCACACTGACGCACAAAGGCTGGCATTTGCTCACTTCAGAGCTGGGCCATGTTTGTCAATCACTCATTCCTGCCTCTTTTGTTCTCTCTTTGCCTGTCTGTTTTGGTTGGCTCTCTGTGTCTGTCTGACTCTTGTCCTTCTGTCTGTCTCGGGAGACTAGTAGACAGACACACACACAGCTTTCTGTCATTGTCATTTCTGTCAAATGCTTTCGTGTCCACCAGAATTATTAGACCTCTTGGTAAATATGAAGGTAAGTGTAAAATAAAAATCTAAGTGATCAGCTTCATCTAATACTCAAAATATGAGAGAAATCTGATGAATAATTTGAGGTTAAAAACAACAACAAATGTTTTATCAATATCACAAATACTGGCAACACTGATGAGGTCTTGTCTTTTCCAATAATGTTTGGTAAGATAGGATAACAAATCTGAGATTCAACCATGCAAAATCATTCAGCTCCTTCCGTCCATGCTCCTGACTCTTGGACTCTCCACAACAGCTCACCACACACGTATTCTGTGAGGGTTATGTCAGGGGACTTGGATAACATTGCGAAGATGTGATTATATGGTCACACATTTTTGTGTTGATCTGCAGGAATGCTTTGGATTCTGTTAGAAGATCCAACAAAGAACCAGAGTCAGCTAGATTTTCTCTACAATCTTCAGGAATTACAATCCTGCCATGTATCCTATCTTGGTTCCCAGGGCCTTTTGAAGCAAAACAGACCCACATCCTCTTGCATCCACCACTATACTTCACAAGGGGGAGTCTGTTTTATTTTTTGCACGACCATCACTCTTTTTATGCTTATCAAAGTTTAAATTATGTTTGGTAAACTCCAGGCACTGACAATTGTGCCTTAATGAGAGTAGACCCTTCTTTTGGCAAGACATTCAAGTAGTTTATTGGCATGGAGATTATTATAATTATTATTATTATTATTATTAAGTTATTCAAAGAATTCTAGATTTGGTGACCCCAAGATTCTTACAACGTGCAATTCTGCAACTTTACTTTTTGATTGGCCATTCACACGTATGAATCTTTCCATCTGTGGTTCTGTATATGGCTGAACACTGCAGTTTGTGGTGCAACCTCTCAAATATATTTGATCAGGGATGCATAATGCTGAGCAGGGGTGATGCAATTGTGCTCATGAGTTTGCATACCCTGGCGGAAATTGTGAAATTTTGGCATTGATTTTGAAAATATGACTGATCATGCAGAAAAATCTATACTTTATTTAAGGATAGTGATCATATGTAGCCATTTATTATCACATGGTTGTTTGGCTCCTTTTTAAATCATAATGATAAAAGAAATCACTGAAATGGCCCTGATCAAAAGTTGACATACCCTTAAATGTTTGGCCTTGTTACAGACACACAGGTTAATTTCCAACACCTGTGACTTTTTAAATTGCAATTAGTGTCTGTGTATTAATAGTCAATGAGTTTGTTAGCTCTCACGTGGATGCACTGAGCAGGCTAGATACTGGGCCATGGGGAGCAGAAAAGAACTGTCAAAAGACCTGCGTAACAAGGTAATGGAACTTTATAAAGATGGAAAATGATATAAATATAGCCAAAGCCTTGCAAATGCCAGTCAGTACTGTTCAATCACTTATTAAGAAGTGGAAAATTCGGGATCTCTTGATACCAAGCCAAGGTCAGGTAGACCAAGAAAGATTTCAGCCAAAACTGCCAAAAGAATTGTTCGGAATACAAAGAAAAGCCCACAGGTAACCCCGGGAGAAATACAGGCTGCTCTGGAAAAAGACAGTTCGGTTGTTTCAAGGAGCACAATACGATGAACAAAAATGAGACAACTATTACAACTATTACATCATAGACAACTATTACAACAGAATGCACGCTGTCATTAATGCAAAACGGGGCAATACACAGTATTAAGAACTAAGGGTATGCAGTCTTTTGAACAGGGGTCAGTTCATTTTTTTTTGTTTTATGATTGTGCCATTCTGTTATGACCTACAGTTCACAATGTGAATCACAATGTGAATCCCATAAGAAACAAAAGACATGTGTTTTGCCTGCTCACTCATGTTTTCTTTACCAATGGTACATATATTACCAATTCTCCAAGGGTATGCGAACTTTTGAGCGCAACTGTATCTTAATTGATTTGTGAGCCAGATGCATCATTTCTGCCAGCATGACTTGCAAAGGAAGCTTAATGGGAAATAGCAGACAACCTTCTTAAGAAAAATTTTACACTAACCTCATGTGAAAGCAGTCTCCCGACACCCGGCACTCGCCAAGTTAGCGTAAAATAACCTAAACATCAATAATGATCAAAAAACACCCGGAACTGTCATAATTGCCAAGCATTAGCGCGCACCACATGTTTGTATGCAGTCCGGATTCACCATATTTCTGACAACTAGGACACAATATTTCACGTCATTATTATTATTATCGTAAGATGACACAGATGTCACAAAAAATGTACATATTTATTGCAAAGGAGAGAACAAATACAAATGTGAAACTTGCCTAAATAAAAATAAAAAAAATAAAAGGGATGAAAGGCTAAATAAATAAATGGCCAAATCAACTTAATCTATAAGAATGCTGCTATACTGCAAATGCAAATTAGGCCTACTGATATGGAGTAAACTACTGGCTCTCATCGACATTTAGTGTGGGGAAACCAACATATTCACTTTCTCTGGTTTCACAGAGTGTCTAATTGGAGTTAAATATTTCTCCATTTTTGTTAGGGCAGAAAGTCTAAGTGCCCAAATGGGTAACGTAACATTTGGTTTCATTACTAAAGCCATATCTCCATTGTTTTTCGTCTTCTTCCGTGATGAGAAAAAATAAGTTGTACCAGATAGCAGGTTATGGGTTGATAACGTTACTTAGCCTACAATTAAAATATAATATGTAACTATGTTCTTATGTTGTTTGTAATTTTAAAATGGGTAATAAAATCACTTTGGTATTATTAAAAATGATATGTCTAGGCCTAGAGCCCCAAATGAACACAACAAAATGACTAAAAACAATTCACCCTATGAGAATAACGGACTCTTCCCAACTGCCCCTCCAAAGCGCAAATGTGTCTGTATCTGCTCATAGCAGAGCTGATACCAGAGTGAACGATGAAACCGTTGAAAATTTTTTTTAATTGATTTTATTCTTTACATAAGACAACATCGGCCTACACACAGTTGCATATTTTACCTAACAATGAAGTGGAAAACGTAGTGAAACATTTTTCATTATAAAGTAGTCTATACATCTAATAAATCTACCGCAGTTGTTTTCCATCCCCCCGCGGGTATGGTGACACTGCAGTGGTTTTGCGGTGGGGGAGGTTATTACGACAGCCCTACTTTTCGAACCATCGAGAGGGCAATCACACCTGTGCCGTTTTTTCAGGCATATTCATCATGTCGATTAAAACCTCTAATTATGTCTATTCATTATGACCCCTCTAGAGATGTTTTTTTCCAAGGCAGTCGCATATTTTATGTAGGTTTAAATTAAGTAAAGATTTGTCAGGGAGTTGCGGTTGGGGCCAAAGACCAATATTGGAGGGCCGTGTTCTTCAGGCCCTCAGGCAGCACTGCATTCAAAACGGACACGATTCTGTAGTAGAAATCATTGCATGGGCTCAGGAACACTTCCGGAAACCATTGTCTGTGAACACAGTACGTTGAATGGGAATACATTTCACTTGCAAAACTTCAGCAATTGGTCTCCTCAGTTCCCAAACGCTTTGAGAATTGTTAAAAGGAAAGGTGATGCAACACAGTGGTAAACATGCTCCTGTCCCAATTTTTTTGAAATGTGTTGCTGGCATCAGTTTCAAAATGGGCATGTATTTTTCCAAAAACCAGTAGCATTTCTCAGTTTCAACATTTGATATGTTGTCTTTGTACTATTTTTATTTAAAAATAGGGATACATGATTTGCGCATCATTGCATTCTATTTTTATTTGCATTTTACGCAGCTGTAACATGTCCTACTTGGACTCGAACACAGGTTCTCAGGATGGGATTCTGGCGCTCTAGCAAGGAGGCTAAAACCCATGGGCTCTAGTGTCTGTTGTTAGAGCCCCTCTTAAGGTGTCGGGGAGTGAGGTTTCCGCTCATTGCACAGCACTGTACTCGCTGGCCTCCGTTACACTCACTCCCCTAAATCTCACTCCCACACCCGGGTCACGGCACTAGTGTAACAGGTCTTACTTGGGCTCAAACCCAGGTCCTCAGGATGGGAATCGGGTGCTCTAGCAAGAAGGCTGAAACCCATGGGCTCTAGCGTCTGTCGCTACAGTGACAACCTTTTTGGAAACGGGGTTGTACAATGCCCTCCATATGTATTGGGACAGTGACATCAAAATTGCTCTTTTTGCTCTACGCTCATGACATATGAAAATAAGATTAAGAGATGAAAAAGATGCAAAAGGACTGACTGTTACCTAAGATTTCTGTTTTAACACTTAACACTGTTTTACCAACGAGGAAGAACAACACTTTTAGAGTATTATCCCCACATTTGATACGAGCATACATATTGGGAAAAATCATCCTACAGTAAATGGAAGAATTATACAAGCTAGTTTTGAGTTGCAAACCCCTTTCAGGAGTCTGTGACCTACTGACATCACCATACTCTTGCCAAGCCTTTACTGCAGCCATTTTGAGCTGTAGCTTGTTTTGGAGAGTTTCTGACTTCAGCCTCCTCTTCAGCAATTGAAATGCATGTTCAATCAGTTTCAAATCAGGATATTGACTTGGCCAATGTAAAACTTCACACTTTTTCCCCCTGATAAACTCCTTGATAGCCTTGGCAGTGTGTTTTGGGTCATTGTCCTGTTGTATTTTGAAGTGCCACACAATGGTGGCATTTTCTTGTACAGTGGTAAACAAGATGCTTCTGTACACTTCCGAAATAATTCTGCTGCCATCATTCGTTACATCATCAATCAAAATGAGTGCGCTTGTTCCAAAGGCAGCCATGTAAGCCCATGCCATGACACTACCTCCAACAATCTTCACAGAGGTGGTGGTGTGCTTTGGATCATCTGCTGTCTTTTTTTTCCCCCTCTTCCAATCGCTTTGATAAAGGTTCACCTTCATCTCATCTGTCCATAAAACACACGTTTTAGGTCACTGATGTGTTTTAGGTCACTGAAAATTGACCTTTTGAAAAAAGAATATTCAGAAACTCAGTTTTCAGTGTTTACGTGTAGACAGGAAAAAATTTGGCTTGTTACCTCAGAGTGTGCGCCATTATCTCCTTTGTTTACATGAGGCAATTTTGTGCTGTGGCGGACATAGCAAAAATAGTGCTGGTTTCAATCTTGCTAACAGGACTTTTCACATGTTTACACATAAATGTACAGTTACTCTCCCACTATATTGAGGAACAGAGGCATTAGAATGCGCTACGGAGGTCACTGCTACATCCAACAACTGCGCCATTGTTGTTAGCCTACCGGAACCGGTAATAACTTTTTTCTGGCTTCTGATTGGCCAACATGGCTATAGAGTTAGGGTTTTATCATCGCCTGTTGGTTTGGCTTGCTCTTGATAGTGCTTGACAGCGTGTTTTTGCGTTTTCATGTGAACAGAGATTTTTTAAACCAGTGCTTGTGGGGACGGGATTTTTAGGAGAAGGAGAAAAAAACGGTTTTAAACATTACCCATGTATGTGTGGACTATGCCTAAAACACTCAGAACTAAGACTAGTGGTGTTGTTTACCTCGAACATAGAGATATTTTATTCCTCAAAATAATGTTTTAATTGCTGTGATAAATCTCATTTCAAATATACGGGTACTTCCTGTGTTTACCGGTCAGTTTTGTTCGCAATTGTATCAATCCACACGGTTTTCGGGAAGAGTGAATGTATACATCTAACCTGGTCTCAGGAACCTACGTAGACTATTTTGCGAAAATCCATGGCACCCGATTTTGTATGATATGTGACGTTACGTTAGGTTACATTACAATGCGCCACCAAAACGTATGATACATAACGAAAATATTAAAACGTAACATATCTTATCCTATTACAACATATCAAATGTTACGAGCGCTATTAAAACGTAAAATAACATACGAACGCCAGAAAAACATATATGTACGAACGCTATGAAAGACGATTTTTTAACAAAATGTTTGAACTGTGTTTCGAACTGGCAACGTTGGGATGAAGAGGCAGTCGCCTTACCCACTGCCCCACACTAGACATGGTGATTTTTGATGAGCAACAGCAAGGTTGCTAGAATGTTATAAAAGCATTTTATTGTTAACGTTACATTAACATTAGGCATCACAGCACTGGGGTTAGGGTTAAGGTTAGATCTCACAGCACCGGGGTTAAGGTTAGGGTTAAGGTTTGGGCTACGGTTAGGAAACAAAAAAGGTTAGGTTAAGGTTTGGTTAGGGTTACGTCTCACAGCTCTGGGGTTCAGGTTAGGGTTAAGGTTAGGTATCACAGCACCGGGGTTAAGGTTAGGGTTATGGTCTGGGTTAGGATTAGAAAGAAAATTACTTCAATCATATTTATTTTGTGACAACACCACTCACAAAGATTATTTACAGGTTCCTCAGTGGAGTAGTGGGTAGCATGCCTGTCTAGGATGTGGAAGGTCCCCGATTCAAACCATGGTTACTGCTTTTTTTTCTCCATTCCGATTCTAACGTTATTTTACTGCATGTAATATATCTTACGAAATCCCCTGCCTAAAATTTACGTAAAATCGTCTACGTCATCCTTCTGAGACCAGTCTGATACATCACAGGAAAACGAAAGTTATTAATTGCTAGTGTTGAAGTGTATGCTTGTCATGTTTAGATAACAAAAGAACATCTGTTTATCTGTACACAGGAAGTCACGTTCTTTCAAAGCGTGACAGTAATTAGCCAATGGGCTTACAGTACTGGGATGTGTATTCCAGATGGGGATGTCTATAAGTAGAGGACAACCGAAATTTCTTTGAGATGAGATTGAGTTCGTAAGACATTGTGTATGAAGACCAAGTCTGTAAAATCATGAACAATAGACTATCAAATGCTGCAATAAATAATTGAATTACTCTTTCCCTTGACGACCGGAATGCAATCATTATTTTAACCACTACACGAAACGGCTAATTTCTAACACTAGCTACAAAGCAAGTTACCTATTTCGTCGTTGATATTCACTTTGGACAGTCAAACTTTATTTGCTTGAGAGAGAAAGGAAAATGCATATTATGTCTGAAATGTCAGAACATTTTTTGGGGGATAGAGCCTTACTTGTTCAACCAGAATACACAGGGGATGAATTTTTGAAAGTTTTTCAATGAGTTAACACTGCAACTGCTAGCGAAGACGTCTGCTTAAAGTTATCGAGTGGCACCAAGATATTGTCCCACATACACAATAGCATAGTTATTAAAAGCTTTGACTTCAAGGTCGGTGCCTACAAAAAAACTTAATATTGGAGAAAATGTACCTCAAGGGTTGAGAAATTTTGCCTAACCAGCTATGGCAACGGCACAAACATAGCAGTTAAACGTTTAAAAGTTTAAGCAGTTAAACAAATAGTTTGACACAGGCTGCATCTCTAAATTGGTAATAAGTGTAAAATAGAAAACACTGAACTTTAACAGCGCATTATCTAGGCTAAGCTCTCTATTTTTAAGTGCAATTATTTGCACTATTTACACCCATGTTTGAAAATCGGAAATCATAACCGTAATTGCAATATTTGTTAAAGAAATTGCGATTCAATATTTTATCCAAATCATGCAGCCGTACTTGTGCGTGAACGTGGGTCACGATCCTCTGCAGTAAAATGTTTCTCGCATACACGTATGTCTTGTTGGAGAAGTTGGTCCATTGGTTCTCCAACAATATGATTTGGGAAAGGCAGAGGTTTTGTCCCAGTTGCAGAGTGGATAGAATTTATTTTCAACTCAACACCCAGGAGCAGGCATACAACATGGTCAGATGTAAACAGGCAGAAGTTGATACACAGGAAATCCAGGTAAAGACTAAGCTAAATCGTAAACATGGAAGGCATGCTAGACTCAGAACATTACGAAGCTATCACAAATTCTTGAACGGGATTAGTATTTTGGTGATTGAGGGCTGGGAGGAGTGCTGCGTTCATTGTGATTGGGATCTGGAGGATCTTGGGACCCTGTGACTATATGTTGTCCTGGTGATGTGGTTGAGAGATGGAACTGTGAACAGAACTTACAGATATGGCAACGAGTGAAACCTAAAGTCACCTCTACCACATCCCCTGTACCTTTCTTATGATCACGGCATTTTCCACAATTACAAATATTATTCTGAAGTCCACCGACGAAAATGGGCCAGGTAGGCGAAGTAACCCATCTTCATAGCTTGTTGAGGTTAAAGTTCACGCTCACCTAGATAAAGTCACTGCCAAAGAACAGAAGCTGTATATGGTGGCTATAGGAAATAGTTCGCTAGTGCCAGTTTCAATTCACCCAATTATGCCGGTTGTTTCGTCAGAATACAGTTTAAAAAAAATTATGTTAGCGAAACAGATTACCAACTGTAGTTTGAAGTGTTTTGGAGTTGTTTTCAGCTTGCAATGCAGCTTTGGTATAGTGGTACACACAGTTTCCATTCATGATATTGGACAATGCTTATAATGCTAATTACGTGCGGGGACAGAGCTGAATAATGGATTGTTTTTTTACAAAATGACTTTGTACCTTCAGGAGCAACTCAGGGTAAGTGGACTTCCACACAAATATGATTTTTGGACGAACTATCCCTTTAATTGGTTCACTTACCATACAGTTGTGCTCCATAGTTTGCATACCCTTGAAGAATTGGTAATATGTGTACCATTTGTAAAGAAAACATGAGTGAGCAGGCAAAACACATGTCTTTTGTTTCCTATGGGATTCATATTCAACTGTAGGTCATAACAGAATGGCACAATCATAAAACAAAACATAGCAACAAACCCCTGTTCAAAAGACTGCATACCCTTAGTTCTTAATACTGTGTATTGCCCCCTTTATCATTAATGACAGCGTTCAGTCTTTTGTAATAGTTGTCTATGAGGCCCTGAATTCTTGTAGGTGGTATAGCTGTCCATTTGACTTGGCAAATTGCCTCCAGGTCATGCAGTCTTTGGTTTTCTTGCATGAACCGCACGTTTGAGATCACCCCAGAGTGGCTTGATGATATTAAGGTCAGGAGACTGTGATGGCCACTCCAGAACCTTCACCTCTTTCTGCTGTAACCCACTGGAGGGTCAACTTGGCCTTGTGCTTAGGCTCATTGTACTGGAAAGTCCAAGAGCATCCCATGTGCAGCTTTCGTGCAAACAACTATGTCATAATATATGGCTTCATATGATCACTATCCTTCAACAAAATATTTTTTTTCTGCCAGGGTATGCAAACTTATGAGCACAACTTTATACACCTATCAGGAATAACTTTATGACCACCTGCTTAATATTGTGTAGGTCCCCAATTTTGCCACCAAACAGCCCTGAACTGTCGAGGCATGAGCTCCACTAGACCTCTGTTGTGGTGTGCTGTGGTGTCTGGCACCAAGAGCAGATCCTTTAAGTCCTGTAAGTTGCGAGGTGGGGCCTCCATGGATCAGACTTGTTTGTCCAGCACATCCCACAGATGCTCGATTGGATTGAGATCTGGGGAACTTGGAGGCCAAGTCAACACCTTGAACTCGTTGTTGTGTTCCTCAAACCATTCCTGAAACATTTTTGCTTTGTGGCAGGGCGCATTATCCTGCTGAAAGAGGCCAATGCCATCAGGGAACACCGTTGTCATGAAAGGGTGCAAATGGTCTACAACAATGCTTAGGTAGGTGGTACGTGTCAAAGTAACATCCACATGAATGGCAGGACCCAAGGTTTCCCAGCAGAACATTGCCCAAAGCATCATACTGCCTCCGCTGGCTTGCCTTTCCATAGTGCATCCTGGTGCCATGTGTTCTCCAGGTATGCAACCCACACGTACCCAGCCATCCACGCCATCCGTGGTCCAGTTCTGATGCTCACGTGCCCAGTGTAGGTGCCTTGGGCAGACAGGGGTCAGCATGGGCACCCTGACTGTTCTGCGGCCACGCCGCCCCATACGCAACAAACTGCACTGTGTGTTCTGACACCTTTCTATCAGTACCAGCATTAACTTTTTCAGCAATTTGAGCTACAGTAGCTTGTCTGTTGGATCAGACCACACGGGCCAGCCTGCGCTCCCCATGTGCGTCAATGAGCCTTGGCCGCCCATGACCCTGTCGCCGGTTCACCGTTTTTCTTCCTGGGACCACTTTTGATAGGCACTGACCACTGCAGACCAGGAACACCCCACAAGGGCTGCAGTTTTGGAGATGCTCTTACCCAGTCGGGGGGGCCATCACAATTTGGCCCTTGTGAAAGTCGTGCAGTTCCTTACGCTTGCCCATTTTTCCTGCTTCTAACACATCAACATTGGGGACAGAATGTTCACGTGCTGCCTAATTTATCCCATCCACTGACAGGTGCCGTGATAACGAGATTATCAGTGTTATTCACTTCACCTGTCAGTGGTCATAATGTTATGGCTGTTCAGTTTATATAGTTATTTTAGGTTTTGTTCATACAAATGTATAGGGTTTTGATTTCTTGAATATTGATTTCTTAATTAAGAATGAGTTTTCTATGAACAAATTCAATTGATGGTTAGATTTCTCTTATTTCAGGTGTAGGATCACGCAACTGATAAAAACAATGCAATTTTATCATAGCCTTTTGTGTTAATTTTTATCACTGAGCCCTAATTCTGGAGGGCACTGTATGTTGTTAAACTTTTAAGTAGCATATTGCTTATTTGGACGCTAAGCTATTCCAAACAATTAACTTTCATTTCTGTGGCAGTGACATTTGTCATTTAATGGTGGAATGACAGCTTATCAGACTATGTTGTTGTATTGCCGAAGACAGAAATCAATTGACTGTAAAACACATCCAATCTTTACATCACAGCTTGCCGTATATCCTGCTGTTGGTGTAGAATAAAAAAACAACAACAGTAATCCCCTTCTTGTTCACCCGATTTAGCCATTAAATTCCCGGCGTATTTATATACACATTTAATTTCAATAAGGGGCCATACTTATTTGTTTTGCTGATTTGAATGGTTTATTTTCAGGAGACATGGAAGTCTATGTGCCAACAGTCCTCTTCTCAAATAACTAATCTAAAAAAAATATGTACAAAGTGTATTTGTTTCATTACTGCATTTGTGTATTTGGCAAGAGCAAAATCCTGAATATGCTTTCATCTAAATGAATGATGTCGTCTTTGGGACTGTTTGAATCACGAATTGTCCCTGCATCTCCAGCAAGCCCATCCAAGGGTATGGCAGCGCAGCTGCATTGTAGCTTTTTGTGCTCACTTCTGTCTTACCAATATGACTCATGAATCATCTGCATCTGCTGCTGTGATGAAGTGCCATGCAAATAGAAACAGCAGGGGGCTTTACTGATTTACCGCTGTGTAAGAAATCCAACAACGTGTTTTCAAAGGGAAGTCTGTGCATCTGCTTTTGGAGCTCCACTAGTGTTAGCGCCATACTGGGGATGGTACAATTTCAGTGTGCATGCCCATGCTTGTGTGTGTGCCTGTGGTAGTGTCAGCTTGGCCCTTTTGAGACTAACTTCAAAGAGAATGAGGGGATCTGAGGGTCTGGTGCCGCCTAAGGGAACCTGCAGAACATTCTCACCTTTAGGGTTGGAAAAACATATGTTCCACACCAATTTCTTTGGTGTCTTCAAAGCGAGTCATTAGAATGGGTGAGACATTAAAAGATGTGTTATTGCATCCTGGAATGGAGCCAGTGCATCGCTGGAGACAAATCTTCAAGTGACTTTCACTAAGAACCCAAAACGAGTCAAATAGACTAAATTATTGCAAACTTTGAATATGCTCAAATGCTGTAATTTATTATACAGATAAACACTGTCTATTTTCGTAAAAAGTAACAGAAAAAGTTAGTAAATTTTAAAGCAATCTAAACTTAATCTAAAAGTATTTTTTACGTTGCTTTTTTAAATGCATAATAGATATTTGCATGTGTTCGTCAAATAAAACAATGCCTTAAACTAAGAGAGCCGGACCAGTATGCTTCTAGCACTGATTGAACTATTATCGGCTGTTCAGAGGGCCGTCTGTGCTCAGCGGCAGCATATATGCTTGTCTTTCAAATAAAACAACAAGCTATAAAACCCCTCAAGCATCTCTGCCATCCAATTTTCCTGTAATATTTACTTATGTGTCTTCAATGGCTCCCTATTCCCTATAGTGTACATTACATTTGACCAGAACCTTAGGCGCTGGTCAAAAGTACTGCTTTGTTTAGGGTAAAAGTTGCCATTTGGAAACCAGCCTATTTTGAACTGCTTAGTTACTGGAGAAAAGGTTGCCTTGTCTGGGTTGAATTTCTTGTCAAATATTGTCAGTTTTTGAAAATGTTACTTAATGTGTTTCTCCCTGAAAAATACTTACTGCCACAGAAAGAAACCTTGTTCCCCTACTGTTGTACTCTGTTTTGTTAATGAGAGATTTGGTAGGGAAGGGAAATCTTAATGCCAGACAATCTGTTACAAGATTGAAACAAAAACAGTGATTTCTGATTGAGTGCTCTTATTTCATCTCAAGTGGGGAGGCAACTTCAGTAACGCATCCTAAAACTGCACACTTGTGCCCACTGGGTGCACTAGATTTGACATTGGGCCATGATAAAAAGTAGTGCATTAAATAGGGAGTACCCTGAAACAAAAATTTGTCATTAAGACATTCCCGGGATGTTAGGAGGTTGTGGGTGTCCCCTGAGTGTCCTGTTCACCGGCTTGTACGTTATTAGACATTCCCTATTAACATGCCTGAAATTAGAGGCAGAAATCTCAGTATAAACAAACTACATTCCAATGAAGTCTTAAGGAAGCCTGTGTAAACCCCTTAAAAGGCTACATGGATGCTGACGTCACCCTTCAGAAGAACGTTATGGCTTCAGGCATCATTCATTATTCAGGGCACCCTGATAAATAGCCAGGAGGGACCCAGAAAGCCACTTATGTTGGCCATATGCCTCATCTGTGGCAGTTTAGAGGAAGCTTGCTGCTGGAGGCAATCCTGTTCTCCAGCTAAAGCAGGTGTCAAGCGTAAAAATGGCGCAACTTTGATTGAGTATATCACATTGGTCTTTTAAGGTTGTAAGAGCCGTAATGCAGAAAATACTATTTTATAGTTATGTTATTTCCAAATTATGATTGATGTATTTTCAAATGAGTGTAATGTTATGCACGAGGGGGTATGAGAAATTCCCACTATACCACAGCGAAGAGCTGTTCTTTGGCATGACAGCATGGGCACAGGTCTTGAACTACCTGGTTTATAGTAATATTATGGACCTGAAATCCTCTAAGTAGCACCATTAGGTCATTGATGTCATACCAGACATAACTGGATCACTGGGCAAGAAGTCGTCTATGGAGCAACAGAGTTTCTAACCATGGTAAATTCATGTTCTTTGTAAACTATGCATTTCTTATGTAAAAAGGTCAAACTGAGAAGACTTCCAATGTCTTAATTTGCGTCAGACTCACTATGTTTTTTTCATGGACTACTGTGATTGCATTGTCTTAAGACTGGGCTGCTCAATCCTGGTCCTGGAGATCTACCATCTGATAGGTTTTCACTCCCACCCTAGTTATGACTAGCCATTTTAGCTTTTCATCCGGCTCATTATTAGAATCAGGCATGCAAAATTAGGGTTGGAGAGAGAACCTACAGGGTGGTTGCTCTCCAGGAACAAGATCGAGCAGCCCTGCTTTAATAAAGATTACCGTAATACAAAGTGCGAAGCCTCTTCAGAAGCTGAGTAGCTTATTGGGCGGGGTTGAGTTGTGCTGGTGGATGTGAAAGATGTCGTCAATTAATAGGCTGGTCGTTGACTCTATTGCGGCACACTGGCAAGAGAATGCAATTTGGCCTATTGAGAGGCATTACGTTTGCTGAAAATGGAGTTAGGCCATGTCCAGGAGAAGGTTGGCGAATGCAATCAGGAAGCTCATGCCATTATGATGTCCAGTGCAATTGGTTTCATACAGGCTGGCTTCTCTCTTCTCATATAGGCTAACCAGCTAT
>JACXGI010000647.1:33076-62116 GCA_016801175.1 Esox masquinongy
TGTGTGTGTGTGTGTGTGTGTGTGTGTGTGTGTGTGTGTGTGTGTGTGTGTGTGTGTGTGTGTGTGTGTGTGTGTGTGTGTGTGTCTGTCTGTCTGAAAAAGGAAGCATCCATTTAAAAGCTGCGCCTCCGTCTCCACTCATGGCAACAGCATGCTTACCCTCTTGGTCGGAGCCTTGCTACATTCCACACCGAAGCCAAACTTACCCTACACAGCAAAACCCTTCCAAATGACTTCTCCCTACACGGCACATTATCTTTGACCATGTAGACCTGTAACTCTCCGATGGAAAGCAATGCACTGTGGAGGATCTAGTGTGCCATTTCGGGCTGTGTTCGCTGATGAGATAATCCCAGAGATTGTTGTTTGGGAGATGTTCTAGCGGTTGCTTGGTTGTGAGTGCACATGCTGTAGAGTTGGCGTCGCATGGGCTTCTGGGTGCCCAGTTTTGCATGCTTCAGTGTATCAATCGCATCTCTGCACTCTTGAAATGCATGAGCTCCTTCTGCTCATCTCCCGCTTTGAGAATAGCGCACACGCATGTTTAGTGTGTACAATGTTTACTCTCATCTTTAGAGGGGAAATGAGCGGTGTGCACGCGCTTGTGTTTTTGCACGCGTATGTGTGTTGTGTAAATGTTTGTCACTCACTCCTTTCCTTGGGTGGTAATCTGCTGTCTAATCCACAACGCTCTGGGGCAGACTTACGGGGTCGGGTGGCCGTGTTTCATAAGCTTTAGCAATAAGACACGATTTGAGAGACTGGGAAATGGGCCCTCTCACCCTCCTGGGTTTCAGGGGGTCTTACATAGCAAACAAGTTACAGCAAATTGAGAAAAAAAACTTGACGTAGCTCTGCGCTCTCAGGTACTCTCACTGACTCTTGTTCTGTCATCGACACACATACACACACACACACACCCACACAGAGACATTTTAAACCCTTAATTGGGGCCCACTGATCAAATTGAGAATTTATAAAGAGTGATAAAGGCAACACGTGCCCGCGCACACACATAAGAGCACTTCTGTTCTCTTACCCTGGGCAGGCCGAAACCCATCAAAGAGAAGATTCACACCTCTTTTGTCCAGAGATCAACTCTCTGGCTGCCTTCCACACCCCAGTCATGAAGGGTACTACGGCAGCAGGTCCTATTGTACAACTGTCACTTTGGTTTATGTGCTCCATGTGTGTCTGTCTGAGCAGATTTGTCAGTAGAGTGTTACTGGAGTGGCTACTCCAGTTCACTGCTGATTGTATTGAGTTGTGTCTACTCCAGTGCTGATCATGGCCTCATGAGTGATTTCCTTCCAAAATCCATAGGAAGATAAGAATCCCCACACAACTGGTTGGATTTTAATGCCAATTGAGCTTAAGGATTGTCCCGTGGAGGAAGTGCTTTTTGCACTTAGTACTTTTTTGACATGTGTATCTAAAAACAAAATAGAGAAGTATAGTATCAAAAATTGGCATATGTCTGACATTTTGGATTTATTGCCACAATTTGTCCTATAAATTGTGGTTGGATTTAAATAGCATGCTTTGACATACATTTGACATGTCTGTCTGAAAGCATAATTGATAAATAATATATTCATAATTGTCATATTTAGGAGACTTGAGTTTTCTTTGCAACAAATTTTCACATTTGATTTCAACAAAAAATTATTGTTTGTCCATTACTTTATCCTTTATTTCCAAGGTTATGTGCCAAGGTAATATCAGCTTATATCCCTTTTATACTGCGTAAGAATGTCAAGTAGACTTTGTTGACCATACTTCCTCCAGAGGACAATCCTTTCAATGAAATTGTATTAAAATCAATCAAATGTTTTTGTTTGGCTGGGTTTTGTGAAAATTTCTGAGGCCAGTCACACTAAGTGGTTGTGTCTCCTGCTCATTTGAAGCAGCAGTACCTCTTTCACAGCTGGTTTTGGTTTGTCTGGCTCTGACTGCATGGGCTTCTTTTTCGGTTTGTTTGTTTGTGGCTGTCTGAGAGAAGGGCCTTGGGGCAGAGAAGATTGCCCTCCTGCTAGAGAAAGAGAGTTCAGGTTCTTTCTTTTTCTTGTTTTCACAGTGTGTCTCTTTCTCTCTGAAGCACATACTCACTCACTCACTCACTCACTCACTCGCACAACACACTCTCTCACTGATTAACTCTCTCAATCACTCTTCCTGTCTCTCTCTGTATTTGTCTCTGTCTCGCTCCTCCCCCGTGGCTCAATTTTTTTAACAGGAGTTGTCGCTCATTAGAGAAGTGGAACAGTAAATGATTTGGTTCTGTGGTGGGACTGCCTGGGTCACGTTTCTCTCCTTCACTACCATACTCTCTCTCACGCACACGCGCACGCACGCACACAGACACACACACACACTCTCCCTCAGCGAAATCCTCCAGTATATGTGTGTGGTGCAGTCAATGATAGTCAATGCTTGTGTACTCTCTACAATCAGCTACACTCATCGTCACTTTACAAAGTGTATGCGGACTGCTCCTCTATCATGGAAAACAACGGATTTCAGCTCCAAAGAAATAGCTTTTGTTAAAACCACTTAATGTAACGTGTGAAATTATTTAGGTCTTAAAATCTGCCGTCTTTGAGAAACACATTTTTATGTGGCTTTGGAGCTTCAGTCCTCGTACACTTGTTTCTCTTGATGTAAATTTGAGTTGACTATGCTTCGATTATATACGATACTGGTTTCATTGTTTGATAGGTGTAGACATGAGGGCAGTTGAGAGTTGCGTCCTCATTACCAGATGCAGTCTGGTTTTCATGACATGGGGAACATTTTGAGTCATAAATGACATGTTACACAATTTTTGGCAGACCCATTTTGGCTCTACAGCGAGACTTTTACAACCAGTGGCCAATAATACATTTTTAAGTTGTCTTCAGTTGTTGTTTGTTTGTGGGTCTTTCTGCCTTAAGTTTTGTCTTCAGCAAGTGAAATGCCTGCTCGATCGGGTTGAGATCAGGTAATTGACTCGGCCATAGCAGAATATTCCAACTTTCTGCCTTAAAAAACTCCTGGGTTGCTTTCGCAGTATGTTTTGGGTCATTGTCCATTTGTAATATGAAGCGCCGTCCAATCAGCTTTGCTGAATTTGGCTGAATCTGAGCAGACAATATATCCCTATACACTTCAGAATTCATCCAGCTGCTTCTGTCTTCTGTCAAGTCATCAATAAACACTAGTGACCCAATGCCATTGGAAGCCATGCATGTCAATGCCATCACACCACCTCTACCGTGTTTTATAGAAGATGTGGTATGCTTTGGATCATGAGCTGTTCCAAGCCTTCTTCATACTTTGTTCTTCCCATCATTCTGGTACAGGTTGATCTTGGTTTCATCTGAGACGTGACACTGTGTTTGCTCTCGTGAAGTCTTCTCTTTACGGTAGACTTGGATAATGACTTGAATATGCCTACCACCTGGAGAGTGTTCTTCACTTGGCTGGATGTTGTGAAGGGCTTTTTATTTACCATGGAAAGGATCCTATGATCATCCACCACGGTTGTCTTCTGTGGACGTCCAGGCCTTTTTGTGTTGCAGAGCTCACCAGTGCATTCTTTTTTTTTCTCAGAATGTACCAAACTGTTGATTTGGCCACTCCTAATTTTCCTGCTATCTCTCTGATGGAATTTTTTTTGCAGCCTATGGATGGCCTTTTTCACTTGGATTTAGTGCTCCTTTGACTGCATGTTATGGGTTCACAGGAACAGCTTCCAAATGCGAATGCCACACCTGGAATCAACTCCAAAAATTTACTTGCTTAATTGATAAAGAAATAACAAAGGACTAGCCCACACCTGTCCATGAAACAGCTTTTGAGTCAATTTTCCAATTACTTTTGGTCCCTTGAAAAAGACAGGGCCACATATTCAAAAGCTATAATTCCTAAACCCTTCCTCCAATTTGGATGCGGATACCCTCAAATTAAAGCTGAGAGACTGCACTTTAAGCCCATATTCATTATTTAACTGTAACTTGAACTTATTTTAGTAAACATCCGAAATTACAAAACATGGGACAGTGTCCAATTATTTCCGGGCCTAACTGTATTTCCTGTGATTTGTGAGTCAATTTAAGATATAAACAAGGCAGCTTTGTTCTCTTCTCGCTCTTTGTTTGTTAGCATCACTTGCTGTTTCTTTGAAAAATCAAATTTTTTGAGTTACACAAAAGCAGAACCATCGTTAGTAATGTTTCTGCTCTGCGAGAGATGGCGAGCGAGTGGGAATGGAAGAGGAAGTATATCATAAGTTGGCCGGGATGTGTGGAAATGATAAAAACAAATGTGTTGTATTCAAGACATTTCAGCCTTTCAGACATTTTGGCAGCGTGAAGCCTTGATCTGATAACGGCAAGGCATTATGTGAATACATATGCTGACGGGACGCCGCTTGTGCCATTACAGCCACATCATCCACTGCCAACAATGTTCTGCATCAGTTCCCAGCAGGTCATTTCACACTCTGTGTGTGTGTCTGTCATGAAGGCTCTCTGCTCACTAATTCTCTCATCACCATGGTGTAAATGATTTTTAAAATAGGCTATGCAATTCACATCCTAATCTCAGTCATTCTCTTTTCTTTCGTTTGTTGATTTTGTTTCTAACAGATTTGAGTTAGAAAAAGTCCAGGGTCTAGTAATGAGTTCACTATTTTTCTTTTTCTTTCTCTGAGTCCAGTTTGGAGGACTCCCAGACTCAGGAGAGAATATGCAAAAAAAAAATTCCTTAATCTTCTTAACAACCAGGATTTCTGGAAAACATTCTGTGTGTAAGGTATATAGCAGACGAGAGTCTTCCGTACCCTTGTCAAAAGTTGCAAGTAGAAGGCCTTCCAGTTGGTGCAGCATTCTGAGGTGGTCATTTTGCCATTAGATGAGCGGCTGGGATCCCCGTGGGCACGGAGGGCGGTATCAGCCCAGTCCGGCTAGTCGGTCAGACGCCTGATGAAAAGCTAACAGAGGTTGCCGGATGAGTGAGAGGTCCCAGTATGAACAACAAACATAGCATTGACGGAAGCAGAATGCCTTGGCACAGATTTCTTGGTTGCCGAATATTCAACTCTTACAAATCCGTTGAAAGTCGTTGAACGCAAATTGGAATGAGACCGGGCCGTAGATTCATTTGTATATGAAAAAATTGGTTAAGGGAGAAAGAGCTTGAGTGTCCAAATATTTATTATGTTGTCATAGAATCAATTGAATGTGTATGTGTGCTCTATATCAATGCTAATTCGCCTTTGTGTTTTATTTCCGGGTCCTTAATCACAGTTTATTAGTGAATCGGATTGATGCAATTACAAGCCTTTACATCACACTCATTGACAGCGTGCTTGCTTGTTGTAATATTTATCTTCAGGCAAAATCTCATTGCTGGTCTCATTATTCATTCTTTATTTATTTTTGCTCGTTTGATTTCCTGTACCATAAATTGACTTAGGTTGTTCAGACGTGTGCGTGTGCGCGTGTGCGTGTGCATGTGCGCGTGTGCGCGTGCGCGCGTGTGCGTGTGCGCGTGTGTGTGTGTGTGTGTGTGTGTGAAACCTTGCAAGGGGTATCAAGATGACTATATTAAATTAGACAGCAGGAGGGAATGAATTAATTTCCTCTAAGTTAGCATTGCCTAATGAACATGTCCCCCACTGTAAACATGTATTACTTCTGGTGTTTGTTCTGCAAATGTCAGCGAATGTCAGAGAAATGTCAGCGAGGGCACACTTAATACCGCTGTGCTAGTGTGTGCAAGCGGGTCTGTGTGTGTGTGTCTGTGTCTGTGTGTTTGCTTTCGATGGTGCTCTTCAGTCTAAACCCATCCTCAAAATGACATTTTGGCTTTTTGGGTTAATTCCAGGTTCAATCTACAGGTATGTTTTGGGCAGTTCCTAACATATTTACAAAATAATTCTTTACTTTGACAACACTACTTTAGAAGACGCACTCAATTATGCTCCTGACAATACATATTATGACATAGTTTTCTTGTTTGATAATATTTCAAACAGTCAATGATTTTCAGTTAGCTGTCAAGATTTTGTTTTTGTAAGTGCAGACTTTGTATTCCGCATACATTAGCTTAAATCAGCATATATCAGCTTATGTTGCTAAACTAGAAGAAAGTGCAGACTTTTCTGTGCCTACCCACAGGCTTTATTTTCTTTCGTTCTTGTTTTAGAAGACTTCCCATTCCACCTCATGCCACCATGGAGGGTTGCTTAGCTTCACGGCTCCATGGCAACAACCCTTCCACCACCCTCCCTCATTCTTCTGTGGACTCAATCAACCTTAAATGACCCTAGAGAAACCAGTGTAGAGTCCCTGACACAAGAAAGCATAGGCCTTGACACCTTGCTTCAGGGTGTGTGTATGTGTGTGTTCAACTTTTTTTAAGAGTTACAGTTTGGTTTGTGGGTTTATGATTAAGCGGTTAGGGAAGAAAGGATTTTGAACAGTATGGTGTGTGGCATGGTCCCATGAAGCTCAGTTGATAGAGCATGGGGCTTGCAGCGCAAGGGCTTGTGTGTTTGATTCCCATGGTAGACCTGGTTGGAAATATATGCACTCATTGCTGTAAGTCACTCTAGATAAGGGCGTCAGCTAAATGTCTAAAATGTAAAATGTAGATGGTAGTACCTATAATGATAGGTAGACAATTATTACTTATTCAGCTATGCTGTACTGGATAATTATGGTTATGTTTGTCTATTTATTTTTATGTTTGTCAAATCTCAGACATAATTTGCTGAAATGTGGTAATAGAAGCATAATGAAATTTCAGCTTCTGATTGAAGCCCTGGAAATTGAAATCGATGTGACCAACTAAAAAAAAAAATCAAATAATTTGCTGTGGAAGACCACATACTGTAGCATAAGAAATACGTTTTTATTTCTGTATTGAAATTGCAGAATATATCTACAGTAAAACTGTGATCAGGCAGTGTTGTGATTGGCTGTAATAATCACCTATTGACTTCTACACCCTGGCCCAGATTTGTTGTTGAGTGATGCTGGTTTGAATTTGCGGCTAGGTCATACTGAAGAGCTCAATGAATTTAAACATGGCACTGTCATAGGATGCCACCTTTGCCACGAGCTAGTTTGTGAAATTTTGGCCCTACTAGATCTGCCCCAGTCAACTGTAAGTGCTATACACTGATCAACCATAACATTATGACCACCTGCCTAATATTGTGTAGGTCCCCCCTTTGCCACCAAATCAGCCCTGACCCATTAAGGCATGGACTCCACTAGACCTCTGAAGGTGTGCTGTGGTATCTGCCATCAAGACGTTAACAGCAGATCCTTTGAGTCCTGTAAGTTGCGAGGTGGGGCTTCCATGGATTGGACTTGTTTGTCCAGCACATCCCACAGATGTTCGATTGGATTGAGATCTGGGGAAGTTGGAGGCTAAGTCAACACCTTGAACTCGTTGTTGTGTTCCTCAAACCATTCCTGAACCATTTTTGCTTTGTGGCAGAGCACATTATCCTGCTGAAAGAGGCCAATGCCATCAGGGAATACCGCTGCCATGAAAGGGTGCACATGGTCTGCAACAATGCTTAGGTAGTTGGTACGTGTCAAAGTAAAATCCATATGAATGGCAGGACCCAAGGATTCCCAGCAGAACATTGCCCAAAGCATCACACTGCCTCCGCCGGCTTGCCTCCTTCCCATAGTGCATTCTGGTGCCATGTGTTGGGCAGCGAACATGCACCCGGCCATCCACGTGATGTAAAAGAAAACGTGATTCATCAGACCAGGCCACCTTCTTCCATTGCTCCGTGGTCCAGTTCTGATGCTCACATGCCCATGTAGGCACTTTTGGCAATGGACAGGGGTCAGCATGGGCACCCTGACTGGTCTGAGGCCACGCCGCCCCATACGCCAGAAACTGCGATGCACTGTGTGTTCTGACACCTTTCTATCAGTACCAGCATTAACTTTTTCAGCAATTTGAGCTACAGTAGCTCATCTGTTAGATCAGATCACACGGGCCAGCTCCCCACGTGCATCAATGAGCCTTGGCCGCCCATGACCCTGTAGGCGGTTCACCTCTTTTCCTTTCTTGGACCACTTTTGATAGGTACTGACCACTGCTGACCGGGAACACCCCAGAAGGGCTGCAGTTTTGGAGATGCTCTGACCCAGTCGTCTAGCCATCACAATTTGGCCCTTGTCAAAGTTGCGCAGTTCCTTACGCTTGCCCATTTTTCCTGCTTCTAACACATCAACTTTGAGAACAGAATGTTCACTCGCTGCCTAATATATCCCACCCACTGACAGGTGCCATGATAATGAGATTATCAGTGTTATTCATTTCACTTGTCAGTGGTCATAATGTTATGGCTGATCGATGTAATTGTGAAGTGGAAGCAACAGCAACCCACCCACAAAGTGGTAGACCACGCAAACGCAGAGCAGGGCCGCTGAGTGCTGAAGCGCATAGCACATAAAAATTGCCTATCATCTGTTGCATCACTCACCGCAGAGTTCCAAACTGCCTTTGGAAGCAACATCAGCACAAGAACTGTGTGTCGGAAACTTCATGAAATGGGTTTCTATGGCCGAGCAGCTGTACGCAAGCCTAACATAAAAATGCACATTTCCAAGCGTCGGTGGGTGTGGTGTTAAGTACACCGCCACTGTACTCTAGAGCAGTGGAAACTTGTTTTCTGGAGTGCTGAATCACACTTCACTATCTGGCAGTCTGATGGATGAATCTGCGTGTGGCAGATGCCTGGAGAATGCTACCTACTTGAATGCATAGTGCCTTCTCTAAATTTTAGAGGAGGAGGGATAATGGTCTGGGACTGTGTTTCAGTGTTTGGATGCTACTGGATACAAAGATGTTTTGGACGGTTATATGCTTCCAAGTTTATGGCAACAGTTTGGGGAAGGCCCTTTCCTGTTCCAGCATTACTGTACCTCTGTGCACAAAGCGGGGTCTATGACGATGTGGTTCGATGAGTTTGGTGAGGAGGAACTCCATTGCCCTGACCTCAACACCACTGAACACCTTTGGGATGAACTGGATCGGCGATTGTGAGCCAGGCCTTCTCTTTTAACATCAGTGCCTTAACACACAAATGTTCTTTTGACTTAATGGGCACAAATTCCCAGAGACAAAACAAAATCTTGTGGAAAGTCTTCCAAGAAGAGTGGCAGCTGTTATAGTTTCAAAGGGGGGGAGGGCTCCATATTAATGCCTATGGTTTTTGAATAGGATGTCCAAAAAGCTCATACAGTTAAGCCCAAAAGTATTCATCCCCATGCCATATTTTGAGCTTTAGTGAAGTTTTATTTGACCGAAAGGTTTCTTCTGGCTGGAAATGACAAACAAGTGACAAAACACGGTAAGACATTGTGCTGGAGATACAAATGAAAAACTTAACTATTTCTGTTTTTAGCAGTTGACTACTAACTGACTAGAGAACTACTGCTGTTCAGCTGTTCTCAATTTACAGGTGATCAGAATGCTCTCTCATGGTGGAAATTACAAGACCATTTTAAATGGTATAGAAACCTGCATTTTCTCAAAAATTTCCAACAATTTCAAGTGGTATGAATAATGTTGACATGACATGGCATTTTTCGTAAAAATGTGAAAAAAAACAGAAATAGTTACGTTATTCATTTGTATCTCCAGCACAATGTCTTACCCTGTTTTGTCACTTGTTTATGTCATTTCCAGCCAGAAGAAACCTATTGGTTAAATAAAAATTCACTATAGCTCAAAATTTGGCATGGGTATGAATACTTTTGGGCTTAACTGTAAGTGTAATAGTTTGGGGGTCCACATACTTTTGGCCATATCGTGTATATTCTAGAAGTGAAAGAAATGCTGTGAAAATTGCTCAGCACTACCCTGCTTGGGAAAGGAGAGCAGGCTGTTGTGGGTGGCCTTGTCCAATGCATACTAGCGTTCAACGCATGTAACCAGCAACTGAAAGGCTACTAGTATAAAACCTTGAACCAGCAAGGTGAAAATTCTGTTCTGTCAAACAGCAACTCAGTCATGGCTTCCAGGTCGTTAATATGAATGAGATTATGTTCTTAGTCAGCTTAAATAACAGAAACAGTTGATAAAATTAAAATGTTGGTCTATTAGCCAGAAGAATATTACCCTTCAAGTGCGTTGTTCCCTCCTAACTTCCTGGTTGAGCAAAGCAATGTGACTGTTGCTGCGTAAGTGTTTGACTTTCTCTGCTTTAAACCTGCTGGGAGTTGCCACAAGGGCCATAGTCACAAATTGAATATCGTTTGAGAAAAAGGAGGCCAAATTGGCAGTAAATAACTCTCTCCCCTACTCTCCCTTTTTCTCTCTATGAAATTTCCGACAGGATGCCGCCTCTGCGTCCCGCCTCAGTTTCCTGCCCTAATCAGAAACTCACCTGCATATATTAGCCTTGCTCTTCAAAGCAACTGCTCAAGCTTTGTACCCACATGTTTTTAGTCATCAGAATCCCGCATCCTCACTTGCTCTCAGTCTCCCCGAAAGGAACGCTAGAGAGACAAATCTAGGCCAACGCACTCTTCTGAATGACAATCAGCCTTAAAGACAGCAGGCAAAGCTGTGTGAGGTGTCTCTGTAGTCTGAAATCACATTCAAGTCTTAATAAAATATAAAAAACACTTGAATACCAGAATCACTGCAAATACTTACACTATGTGGAAACACAAATAAACACAAACACACACAGGGTCTTTAAAGTGACTATTCAAATGCTTAACAGTAGAGTTTGGTATAAAGTTGGCTCAATGAGCTATGGTGGGGAGAGCATAAAGCATTTGATGCGGCTCATGGGCTTTCGTATGTCCTGACTGCGCTATGTCGACAGAAGTAATTCGCCATCTACGTTTGTATTGTCCCACGTTGGATGAAACAGTTTTTGACTGATTGTTTGGGAGTCAGGACAACTTCAGAAGGTTTTTGTACAAATTATCTGAGGTCTGTCAGGTTTGTAGACAGTTTGTGGGGAAAAGAAAATAATTTCAGATCTCAATATTTCCCTTGGACTGTACTTGGATTGTTAGTGACCGAACAGAGCAGAGTTCATGTGTCTTCTTGAAATGAATGCAGATCAGTCAGCCAGCTAGAAGCGTCATCTGTCTGAAATAGTTCTGTATGTTTTCCCATCACGACGGAAACATTAGGCTCTAAAGCAACTCCACGATGTACCTCCATTAAATTTAACGCTCTCTAATCCCTCTTCCAAACTCCTCTTTATGGGGCATGACTTGTCACTGCTTAGTAATAGAGAAAGACAAAAGAGGCATTCTGGAAAATTATCCCCCACCTCTGTCAAATAGCAATACAGTCAGTGACACTACAGCTGAGACACTTGTCTCTAGTTCTCTCCTCTCAGCAGTTCTTTCTCTCACTTTAACTCCATGGAAGTTGGGTGGATTGGTTTACGTAAAATCAGTATTGTGGAGAAATATGGACGCGATTATGGAATCCTGTCCAGAATCCAACAATTATTGAAAAAGACACCGTAGGATGTCCACTGGAGAGATTGCAAATTTAATGCAATTTCTTTGAGTTAAAAACATTCCTTTCTTGCTCTCTTTCTCCCTCTATCTCACATTTTGTCTCTCTCTCGCCAGAGACCATGACCACCGCGACGTCCCCCATCCTGTTGAAATGGGACCCCAAGAGCCTCGAGATCCGCACCCTGACCGTGGAGCGCCTTCTGGAGCCCCTGGTTACACAGGTAGGAACACTTCAAAAGAGTCTTTAGGTCTGCGGGCTGTCATTGTCTCCGGGTAACAAGGATGGTTTTGCGTAACTTTGGGATGAGTAACCTTGCTGTTGGTACTGTAGCAAGGCCTTTCATTGCCTTGGTCTGCAAGGGAGACCTTAGTTTCTGTTCACTTATCAGTTTTTACTGATCACAGCTAACAAGATGACCAGATCAGATGCGTTGGCTGGTGAGAGACTTGTTTAACAGAAGTGGTTCTGAGAACTACTGGCTTGTTGAGTGACCGTGCCTAGGCTTCAGCTCGCTGGGTTAATGCAGTTTCGTAGTACACCATCACGCTTTCCAAGCTGGCAAACGAGGCACTTGTTATCGTTCACGGCGAGGCTGTATGGCGGAAAAACCCAAGATATCTCAATAATATTTGTAATATTTTGAAGTGCAGATAGCGTTCTGCTCAGATAGGCAAGCTTCTTGAAGGTTTCGCTAGAGGCAGGCCAACAGAAAGATAGAGGAATATTGCTGTTCTTTTCCCCAGATGCTTTTCCTTGTAACAAGTGTGGTTGGAAACCATTTCTGGATATGTGAAATAAGTACCTGTGTGTTTTTAAACCAAAAATGTACATAGTGACCTGGAATTGAGCTTTAGTCATGATGATACTCCATCGTGCATTGAATTTGTGAACTCTCAACCTAATACACATATGGAGCTTGACTAACATTAATACCGCTTTGATTCTCCATCATGTCCCGGTTACAACATGTCTGTTTAGCCCACATTCTCACAAGGTCTGATGTTACACCCTGCCAAACTAGGCCTTGATTAGCTAATAAGAGTTTTGTGTGAAATTCTTGTATTGGTTTAATTGTCTCAGCCCTGCCAACCAATCATCTCCCACAACACCTTCCCCCGTGTGTCTTGTACACCTTAGCACATGCAATAAAAATTACTAATTACTAATTTAAAATGCCATGGAATGTTGTATCCTGTATGTTCCCTTTAATCTGGAAAGAAAAAAAAAATATTTGTGGTAAAAATACAGAGGAATGCTCATGCAAGTATATGAATATTAATATCTGTTGTGGATATTTATTCAGATAACCTTGCACATCTCTAATAGACACAAACACAGTGTCTGCTTTGAAACTACTGGAATTACTGTTTAGCCACATACTTTTTCTCAGACCCGTTTGCTTTCAGCTTCCCCTTGAGAGTTTATTAAAATTGATTCTACAGTTCTTGCTGGTTTTGGCCTGTCCTGTTCGATCTAGGATCCCTTCTGTTTTCTTTACACTTGGCTGTTGATTTTATTTCTGGGTTATTGGAGGAGCGTTATATTGTCCCTGGATGACTGGCCTAACAAACAAGCAACAACAACCGACAGAAACTACCTGCGGAGCACGACTTGACTTGTGGGCAAGCGGAGAATGGGTTTGTTATACAGTTCGGCATCGTTCTTTGGCATGGTTCGCTGAGGCGCCCCGGTTTTATTCCAACAAAAATGAAAAGTATTTGAAAGTCTGCGGGGATTGGCCTATATCCTGTGACGCGTATAACCACTCCTCGTGTTGATGCGTAGCAGTCAGCCGCCTGTCAAACTGCAGTTAATTTGTGGTGGAAGTTCAGATATGGCTGTTAGTTCACGGTGATGACCGTCAACAAAAAAAAGCAAGGAAAGTTAACAGTGTACCACACTCCGCTGACACAAACACACACACCTAATCAGTGTTGTTAAGCTTGATCAGCAGAACGTGTTGCATCTGACAGCTCGGCGTCACGTACTGTTGGATGCCCCCAGAATGAGAAGCCACACTGACCGCAACAGTAAGAAATAACACATTGTTACCCCACATATGCATTCATGTACACACGCGCACCGACACATGCATGCACGCACACACAGATTCAAACTACAAGTAAGGAATGCCTTGCAGATGGCTCTCTTATTTTATTCAGGTTTGCAGTCTGCTGGCCACAAACTGTCAACCAAAGCTGTTCAGGCCAACGTTAGGAGCTGATACTTTAGCAGCTTGTTAGCAAAGACCCGGTCTATGTAGCGATCAAATTAGCGGCCCTGTTTAGAGAGTTCATGGGCTGTTCCACACAACAACAGTATCTGCCTTATTTGGTTATCTGGGACCAGCAAACACATCCTTATGAACATCATGAAAACCCATCCTCTTACAAATGAGTGTTTAGACAACTTTGCAGGTTATAAAACAACTATCTAAGATCACTGGCTATTATGTAGGTGAAGTGGTCATGCCTGGAAATGTCAATGCAATATGCTTATGTGAACAGCAACCAACTCCATTAGATATGTCCAGTGGTTAGATTACAGAAAAATGTCATGGTTTGTGGACTGTACAAAAGTTCTACAACCCTGTTTCCAAAAAAGTTGAGACGCTGTGTAAAATGTAAAGAAAAACAGAATGCAATGATGTGCAAACCATTTAAACCCTGTATTAAATAAAAATAGTACAAAGACAACTTATCAAATGTTGAAACTGAGAAGTGTTTCTTGTAAAGTATATGATCACTTTGAATTTGATGCCAGCAACACATTTCAAAAAAGTTGTGACAGAGGCAACAAAAGACTGGAAAATTGTATAATGCTAAGCTAACCTAACTGAACTGGTGGAATATCACACAACTAATTAGATCAACTGGCAACATGTCAGTAACAAGACTGGGTATTAAAAGATCATTCCAGAGAGGATAGGTCTGTCAGAAGTGAGGATGTGGAGGGGTTCACTACCATTTAAGAATAACGTTTCTCAATGTAAAATAGCAAAGAGTTTGGGGATCTCATCATCTATGGTACATAATATCATTAAAAGATTTAAAGAATCAGGAGAAATCTCTGAATGCAAGGGACAACAAGGCTGAAAACCAATATTGGATGGCCGTGATCTTCGGGCCCTCAGGCGACACTGCATTAAAAACACCCACAATTCTGTAGTGGAAATCACTCTGATAGGCTCAGGAACACTTCTGATAACCATTGTCTCTGAACACAGTACGTCGCTGTATCCATAAATGCAAGTTAAAACTCTACCATGCAAAGAAGAAACCATATATAAACTAGATGAAGATCCACCGCCAACTTCTCTGGGCCCAAGCTCATTTAAGATGGACTGAAGCGAAGTGGAAAACTGTCCTATGGTCAGACAAATCTAAATTTTAAATTATTTTTGGGAATCATGGACGCTGCGTCCTCCGGACTAAAGAGGAGAGGGACCATATGGCTTCTTATCAGAGCACAGTTCAAAAGCCAGCATCCGTGATGGTATGGGGATGCATTCGTGGACATGGCATGGGTGACTTGCACATCTGTGAAGGCACCATTAATGCTGAACAATATATGCAGGTTTTGGAGCAAAATATGCTGCCATCCAGACGACGTCTTTTTCAGGGAAGGCCTTGCTTACTTCAGCAAGACAATGCCAAACCACATTCCGCACGTATTACAACAAAATGGCTCCGTAATAAGAGTCTGGGTGCTAAACTGGCCTGCCTGCAGTCCAGACCTGTCACCCATTGAAAACATTTGGCACATTATGAAACTAAAAATATGTCAAAGGTTACCCCGAACTGTTGAGCAGCTGAAATCCTATATCAAGCAAGAATGGCAGAATCCAATATAAAGGACAGTGGATATAAAAAGTCTACACACCCCTGTGAAAATGCCAGGTTTTGTGATGTAAAAGAATGAGACAAAGATAAATCATGTCAGAACTTTTTCCACTTTTAATGTGACCTATAATGTGAACAATTCAATTGAAAAACAATCTGAAACCTTCGAGGGGGAAAAATGAAAAATAAAAACCTTACAATAACCTGGTTGCATGAGTGTGCACCCTCTTATAACTGGGGATGTGACTGTGTTCTGAATTAACCAATCACATTCAAACTCATGTTAAATAGAAGTCATTACACACCTGCCATCATTTAAAATGACTCTGATTAATCACAAATAAAGTTCAGCTGTTCTAGTAAGATTTTCCTGACATTTTCTTAGTTGCATCTCAGAGCAAAAGCCATGGTCCGCAGAGAGCTTCTGGCCCAGCCAGAGCCCAGACCTGAATCCAATTGAACATTTCTGGGGTGATCTGAAGAGGGCTGTGCATAGGAGATGTCCTCGCAATCTGACAGATTTGGTGCACTTTTGCAAAGAAGAGTGTGCAAATATTGTCACTTCAAGATGTGCCATGCTACTAGACTCCTACCCAATAAGACTGAGTACTGTAATAAAATCAAAAGGTGCTTCAACAAAGTATTAGTTTAAGGGTGTGCACACTTATGCAACCAGGTTATTGTGAGTTTTTTATTTTTCCCCCTCGAAGGTCTCAGTTTGTTTTTCAATTGAATTGTTCATGTTATAGGTCACATTAAAGGTGGAAAAAGTTCTGACATGATTTATCTTTGTCTCATTCTTTTACATCACAAGAACCTGGCATTTTAACAGGGGTGTCTAGACTTTTTATATCCACTGTATTTCCCTTTCAATACTACAGCAATTGGTCTCCTCAGTTCCCAAACCCTTATAGAGTATTTTTAAAAGAAGAGGTGATGCAACACACTGGTAAACATGCCCCTGTCCCAAGTTTTTTGAAATGTGTTGCTGGCGTCAAATTCAAAATGGGCATGTATTTTTCCAAAAACAGTTTTCTCAGTTTCAACATTTGATATATTGTCCCTTGTACTATTTTCAATGAAGTATAAGGATAAATGATTTGCACATCATCATTCTATTTTTATTTACATTTTACGCAGTGTCCCAACTTTTTTGGAAACGGGGTCGTAGATTTTATGTTGTCTGGTAGAACCTGTAAACTTCATTTTCCAGTAAAGCTGAGCTTGTCCACATCAACAGCGGCATTCTGATATATGGAATGACATACAGGCTGGTCAGCACAGTCCATTGCAGGAAATGAGTTTGCTCCAGTTCTCTGATTAAAGTCTGAATTGGAGTGACATCTTTATGAAAAAAACGTAGTCGTGATTGAAGTCATTGTCACAAAAAGACTGAGGCACCTATGACGGGGCACCCTGCTTACAAAGCAAGGCAGAGCACTCGTTTCCCACTTCACATGTGTGTGCATGTTTATTTATGTGCATTTTTGATTTTAGCATTACAACTCTAACTGCCACCCCTCTCTTCCCTCTGGCTCTCTCTGTTTGAGGGTGTGGGATGCCACCATGTTCCTCTCTCTCCCTGGCTCACTCTTTCTCTGCCCATCGCTTATATCTGGCCTCTGACCTACGTCTTTGACTCTCTACTGCTCAGAGTCCGACTGAGGCCATTATTGGAACTGCAGTCTGCTGTTTCTCTTATTGAGGTACCCTAGTCATCCAACATTAGAACTCCAGCTGGCTATTCTGATTGAGGTAGGCTAGTCATCCAACATTGATACTCAAGCCTGCTGTTTCTCTTACTGAGGTAGCCTCGTCATCCAAAGCAGAAACTCAAGCCTGTAGATTCTCTTACTGAGGTAGCTATTGGAACTGAAGCCTATTTTTTTTCTTATGTATGCTGTTTCTTTTTCCTCGATAGCCAGTTAATGCAGCCTGCTGTTACTCTTACTTAGTCTGCTCATCTAGCAATGGAAAGGCAGTCTGGTATTTTTCTTACTTAGGTAGCCCGGCTCATTTTGCTGCGTTTTCTCAGCAATGAAAGATGAAAACGTTAGTCTTCATTTATTCTTCTCATATTTTCTATCACGGCATACTATTTCAAAGTGAGCAGGGTGTCTCCAAAGTGTTGCCGTAGCCATAAACATTAAAGCACAGCTCGGAGGGAGACAACAAAGAGATTTGATTAGGAATAGATGAGAAGGAGGAGGAGTAACGTTTATTTGAAGACAAAGCCTGTGTGATTGATACAGCCCATTTCTAGAATTTCTCAACCGTGTCCTACTCTCCTGTCCATTTTTAGTTTTGACCAGGCTTTGATAGAATTAAAAATAATTAAATTTGACTCTTTTGTTTTCACAACCTGTGGGTTGTCTTATCTGGGCCATTCTCTATAAGAGTAGAGGCGAATGGACAGTTGAAGAGATGTTAAGGGAGTTAAAGAATGGGTAGAGGTGATAACAGTTCTGGTTTGCATTGTCTATACTGAACAAAGATAATTATATAAACACAACATATTGTGTGTTGGTCTCATGAGCTGAGATAAAAAAAAAAAAAATGTTCCACTCAATACATAGAAAAAGGCTTATTCTTTTATAATGTTGGGGCACATTTGTTTACATCCTTGATAATGAGGATTTGTCATTTCCCAAGATATTCTATCCACTTGGTGCAATTTTGAAATTATTGCATGTTGCGTTTTTATATTTTTATTTTGTCTAGATTGACAGTCAACATATGTACAAGGATAGCAGTCAGATATACAGACAGATAAACTTACATTTTGATGCTTGTTTTGCCTAGATACTATTTTTAGGCCAGTTTGTAATTGTTTTCATAATTGGGCCAGTTTAGAATTTTGTTACATTTAAGTCAGTTAGCAGACACTCTCCAGAGCACTCTTTAGCAGACACAAAACAAAGCAATTTGCATTTGGGGTTTCCTTGTGTGGGCTTTCTCAAGATAATTTATTAGAGGCAAATTTATACATTTACAATTATTTTACTTGGTAAAGGAGAGTGCATTCTTATTTACCGCATGACCTGGGAGCAATGTGAGTTCAAAGTCTTGCTCAAGACACGGCTACAGGGTTAAGAATGACAGGGTCTTGACCACTAGGCTACCCTGCCTTGGGATTGTTTAAGATGTTTTTCATATTTGAGCTAATTTAGAATAGTACATATTTGGGTGAATTTAATATTTTAGCCTATTTTGTTATGTTTCATTGCATCATCAAAATAATCTGCATTCAAACTCAAGTGCCTGTGAAAGTGACACCACAATGTAATCTTTTAGTTTTTTTAAATGTGGAGATCAGCTGGTAGCACTCTCCCAAACTGTAAAGTGATTCAAATTTAAATCAAATTTGCACTTTCTTTTTTTTTCTTTGAAAGACTTGAGCCCGCTTCACAGTTGATCAACTTCAGCCCTCCGAAACTTTGACCTTTGAGAAACTTAACGTAATTGAAATTCAAGTGATGCGTGCCGTTCATCTGCATTGCCCTTGAATATACCACAGCATCCTACGTTGAGTCCTTTCATCCCCAATCTACGACTGATAAAAGTTGAACGGATGACCAAAATCCATGTGTGAAAGGATGGATGTATTGTCATTGTCATTATTATTTTGAGCCAAATACAGTGGCATTGACAGGGGTGACTCGGCCTGGCCGGTTGCTTGGTAGCTAAACACACACACAAAATCAAGCTCATCTCTGTGGGTAACCAAGCGGTGCTGCCCCCCAGGGATCCAAAAGGGCTCGGCTCCTTCTCGACTCGCCGGGCGGGAAAAGGCTAGGCAGAGTCACGCTTGAGCACCGATGCCCTTTGGTTCCCCTCAGCCACCGCCGAGCGCTCCGTAACCTCTCTGAGGAAGATAGAAAGTGAGCTCGAGTGTGTGCGCGAGCAATCCGGATCACGACCCAGTCCTATTCGTGCAGAGGCTGTGAGGTTCTGTTGCTTTACCTCATCTGTATATTTCAGACCCTGTCCTCTGGGCCTTATGAGCCTCTCCGGACAATGCTATGACAGCCGTTTGTGCACGACTTAAATCCAACATAGGGACTAAATGGCACGTTTTGAGTGGGGATACAAAAATGCAGCATAAAAACAATGCCCTCCTCGCTCTGCCCCCATTGTGATGTTTCAATGAAGCGTGATGAATGCGGCACTCTGACCTGGCATGCTGGTGTTGTCTGGCGCAGCCACTCGGTTGTGACTTTGTCACTGCATGTGGGGTGGTGGGAAGTGTCCTTCTGCGTTCATAGCACACCAGGCCACCCATATTTCCTGCTTGAGTGGCTGTGTGTGTGCTTCTATGTGCTTGTGTGTTACTGGTGAAATTAACAGAATCTATTTCTCCGTCTTCTCCCCTTTGCTCTTTCACTGCTCTGAGCAGTTGCGCCCCTCCTCGTCGTCCCTGAGGATTGGAAGTTCTGGTTTTCAGGGGACACTGCTTTTGTATGTTAGCAAGACTACACTCCATCTAGACCCTTCCTTCATATTTACTGGTTTGGTCAAAGACTACCTCCCATGGCAGGTTTTTAAAGACAAATTCAAGACCAGAATGTGAGACCTATATGCAGGCATTCTATAAAAAAAATCCTGCTACTTTAGGTTAAGCAGATGATTACGTCATTGCGCAGTCTAGTCACACTCCACGTGTTTGTGTTTATTAGATTATTTGTGTCCATTTTTACTTTATCTGGTTCTGTGCATTGTCCTCTTAGATGAATGCCAGGTCGTCATTGAACGTGATCTGTTAAATTAAGTAAAAATGACCTTTTCAAATTAACAAATAAATGATATTTACATGGTCTGCTGAGAAAGAACAGCTCTTCGTCTTCATTTGAAATCAAGTAAATTGTGTTTGTCGTATGTTTAGTAGAAGCTGTGCAGGGTCCTGTTAGTTACAGACTAAAGGCAATGATACCACAAGCCATTCCTGCCAGCCAGGTGGTAATACAGACACAATTCTGTGTCTCAGAATTGTTAGAGAGAGAGAGGGGGTGAGAGACAAAGTAGGTGTGTGTATAAATGGAAAAGAGACCGAAATACAATATCAAATGCACATAGAGAGAGAAATGACATGGGGAGCAATTTCATCCGTCCTGAATAATTATTCTGCCTGTCTGGCCCTGTGGTGACTAGCCCTCGTCCGTGGCCCTCGTCTCTGACACGTCCTGTAGATAATTGGTATGGTTGTGCGACGGCCGAGCCCAGGGATGCACTGATGTAGACCCATGATGTAGAACTATCTATATGCCACTATGTGTTCCCATGGAATCTGCACGTGTTATCCTCTTCGGTGTGTCTGTCTGCTGGAATATGCAGGCCAATGTGTGCTTATTTCTTCTAAGCTTGATCCGTCTGCTCATGAGTGGGAGTTCTCCCGGCACACACAAAGTTGGACTCAAGGGGAATGTTTCCTTATTTTTCTGCCGTTTTAACAAGATCACAGCAGCGGTTCGCAAATATGACCCTGCGATGCAAATCGAGTTAACCCTCCTGAAATGAATCCAGAACAAAATCGATCACAGACCGGGAGACAACGTGGTCTTAATTTATATGATAATGGACTATATTCTTATTGTGACATAAATGCAATGTCCCATTGCTATGGTAGATTTCACAGGAATCTGGAATTATGCAGATAGTGATTGACGCCCATCTACAATATATAGCCATCCTCGCATGAGTATGTACACTACCATTCAAAAGTTTGGGGTCACTTAAAATGTCCTGGTTTTTGAAAGAAAAGCAAATTTTTTGTCCATTAAAATAAAATGTAAATCTACGATGTAAAATGTAATGTAAATGTAACATCAAACTGATCATAAATTCTGTGTATTTGAGGTGCGAGGATAGCGAGTGCGTAATGGAGAGGCAAAAACTGAAAGTCACAAAACAATTGTGGAGCAACTGTCACAGTGTTGACATTGTTAATGTTGTAAGTGACTATTGTAGCCTCTAACCAGAATAGAAAGAGGAGTGGGAGGCCCCGGTGCACAACTGAGCCAGAGGACAAATACATTAGTGTCTAGTTTGAGAAAAAGATGCCTGACAGGTCCTCAACTGGCAGCTTTATTAAATAGTGCCCACAAAACACTAGTCTCAATGTCAACAGTGAAGAGGTGATTCTGGGATTCTGGCCTTATAGGCAGAGTGGCAAAGAAAAAGTAATCTTTGCCATCTCAGACTGGCAAATAAAAAGAAAAGATTAAGATGGACAAAAGAACACAGACACTGGACCGAGGAAGATAGGAAAAAAGTGTTATGGACAGACAAATCTAAGTTTGAGGTGTTCGGATCACAAAGAACATTTGTGAGACCAAATGAAAAGATGCTGGAGGAGTGCTTGACGCCATCTGTCAAGCGTGGTGGAGGCAATGTGATGGCAAAGTAGGAGATTTGTACAGAGTAAAAGGGATCTTGAAGAAGGAAGACTATCACTCCCTTTTGCAACGCCATACCATACCCTAAGGACGGTGCTTGATTGGAGCCAATTTCCTCCTACAACAGCACAATGTCCCAAAGCACAGCTCCATACTATGTAAGAACTATTTAGGGAAGAAGCAGTCAGCTGGTATTTTGTCTATAATGGAGTGGCCAGCACAGTCACCGGATCTCAACCCTATTGAGCTGTGGCAGCTAATTTTGCTATATTTCTTATTCAAACTTATTTCTAGTTTTTTCATGGAAAAAACAGGAAATTAAGTGACCCCAAATGTTTATACAGTAGTGTATGTATTGCATTAGAGTGAAAGTCTATGGTTCAGTGCCATGAGAAAGTATTTGACCCCTATTCGATTTTCTGAATTGCTGCACATTTTTCACATTGAATTTGGTTAGATCTTTTTTGTGTCACAGCGCCTGAGAGATAAACGTGACACCAGGTTTTGTACTTGTTTCATTTGTTTGGGGTGCTAGGTAAATAAAAATGCAATCTTCATGTGTGAACTTGTTTACCCAACTCAATAAAAGGGATTATTAGGTTCAAGTGTTTTAGGCTTGGCCAAAATGCATCTGACTAAATTTGGCCCTTGTCATCAGACTGAGGCTGTAAGAATACAGGAATTTCCTGAAACCCTACATTTCTGGATGCATCTGAACAGGGTTAGAAAGCCATTTCTAAGGCTCTGGGACACAAAACCACAGTCAGAGCCGTACTGACCAAATGGAAAAAAGTTAGGGACACTATTGAATCTCCCCAAGAATGGCCATCCTGCCAGTATCTCTCCAAGAGCAAGGGATAATATTATCTAGGAAGTCTTAAAGAACCCTTGAACAGCATCCATGGCTCTGCAGACCTCTCCCCTCAACAAATGTTTTTCACCCTCTTTTTTAGGGCAGAAACATTGTTGATAAGTCTCGTATGAGTATTTGCAAGTTGAATCATGGCACCTGAGGACTCTCATTAGTGTTTTCAACAAATTTCTGACATTTAGTTTTTTTGCTGTACTAATGCACAAATACACTGTGATGGCAGCAACAGTGTACTCACTTTAGGCTACCTGAATGGAGCATTAGGAAGAAAAAATATCCCAGTTCAGCATTATATTCATCAGAAAATGTCCTTACGTGTGTTTTTCTTTGAGATTTTCATTGTTTATTTCCCATTACTTGTTAAGATACGTTACCACAAAAATGGAACCTCTATCAAAGATGTTAACTTACTACAGTGTAGTCCGATTCAAGATCAAGTGGCATTTGAGACACGGTAACACTTTTTTTTGTTGAGAAAGGGATTAATTACTGATCGTTACATCTAGGAATGCATTTTTTATGAAATATTACACAATATGCAATGAAACAACAAATATAACAATTAACATAACAAATAACAAATATGCATCTTTCTTTTATGGCGTAATGGGGGACACGGGGGGATTTTGGCTGGTTAAAAATATGAGTGGCAGGTAGAATTATAATGCACCCGCAAAAGTTCACTTTGAAGTGACATTTATCGCGTTATGTCCAACAAAATCCAAAAACTGCATTCCACAGTAAGAACCTCATACCAACAGTCAAGCATATTGGTGGCAGTGTCATGCTTTGGGGATGCTTGACTGCATCAGCACCCAGGCCAGCTTGTCTACTTTGGAAGAAACATGAATTCTGACATTGTCAGGCCATTTGTCCATGAAGCTGAGGCGCACGTGTGTCATGCAGTAAGACAAGTTCGTGTTATCTTCTTATTTTCATATTATAATTACTGTTACTTTTTTAACTTTTAACTGCACTGTCAGGAGTAGGAAAACCAAGCATTTCATTGCCATAACTTATTGCAAATGACAAATAAACCTTTTGAACATTGAACTTTTGAACATTTGAATGGTTAAAGAAATATACATTCTGTGTTGTTTGTTCACTCCGGTTTTGCATATTCAGCCCCAAAATTATGCAGAAATGAACAGTATCAGACAGGGGACTAATACTATTTCACTACACTTTACAACATTACTTAATGTTATGGCACTTATAGGGGGAGTTAAGGTTGGAAAATGACTGTTATTCTTCAACTGTGAGATAGTGTTTGAATGTATGTGTCTGTGTGCACCCGTGTGTAGTCATTAATTTAAATTCTCCACCCAAGCCTGTCGCTCCCAGCAGGTTCGATCCAGTTGAACAGAATCGCAAATATGGAGTCACCTGTCACACAGAAAAACGATTCAATTAATGCATAAAAAATCTATATTGCTGTTATTAGCTACAACCTGAGGTTTGTTTTTCAGGAAAACAACAGCCTTGCGATTTGGTTTGATAGGAAGTTGAACAGTTGGACCATAGAATTCTAGATGCATGGAATGACATTCAATGATGTTCAGTAGTTTTAAAGATATGAATATTGACTATTGGAGTTTGTAGCTTTAACTGAGAGCAAGATACAGAAATACTGAACTCTGTCTGAATGAATTAAGCCAGACTCAATATTGTCTGCAGTCTGGGATCATGGAGCAGGCACTGATTTAGTGTGTTTCTGTGTTTGCATGATGTTATTAGTTAGTATTATTATGCCCTGTTCGTATAACAGGAGGGATGGAGAGGGAAAGAGAGACACACTGAGCAAAGAAATGTAAATGGAAAGGTGGATGAGAAAAAGGCATTGTGAGAGAAACAAGAAAAAGACTGAGGGAGCAGGAGATGCGGGAGGCGGTAGCGATTGTAAAAGAGAACGGAAAGAAGGGGGGAGATAAGGAGGATGAGAAGGCTTATATTAAAAACAAATAAGTGGTGTATTCATTTAAACTAATAAGCCCCAGGGGGTCCTTCAATTCATTCAGATACAATTCAGTAAGTGTTATATTTAATTTTGGGATTCGTCTTCTCCCACATTTTTCACAGGTCAGTGCCAGGCCAGTCTGGTCCTAAGAGAGATTGGTAATGACCACGGAGTGCCTCCTAAATCACACCCTACATCGCACAGATTTTGACGAGGGCTCACAAAGCTCCGCTCAATAGGAATGAACTGCATAGTGTGACATTTGGGACGGAGACAGGTGATGTATGGTGTATGACGTGCTTGCCTACTTCATGACATATTCCTCCAAATGATGTTATGCGTTTCAGCAGGGTCTTTCGTGATGAAATTAATCTGTTGTGGTTCGTTTTGTGGCTGTATTTTGTATCACAGGCATAGCTGTCCCTGGTCATAGTGAGTGCCAGTCTATGGAGACATCCCAATTCGTAACCTATTCCCAACATACTGCACTACTTATCACCAGAGTCCAACGGTGGATTGGTGTCACATTTGGGATGGGGAGAACAAAACGTGGGTGGATACAGCATTAACTAATGTTCTACGGTGGGAATGTTAGTCATAGGCCTAACAAAGACAAGACTGTGTCTCTCTTCTCTCGTCGTCGCTATCAGCCTTGAAACGGATGCGTTGTGTTGCCTTCGCTGCCCAGCCCGGAGCAAAAGACACAATGGGCGAGCTGCCTAATCTTTCTCAGCAATAGTCCCCACCGCAAATGCCGGGAGAAGCGCCCTCGGAAAAGACGCGTGGATGCGCCCGATTGTTTTCCCTGTCAATTTGGATGATTCACTGTCGCACTCAGCCGGGGAATAAAAGCCTTGCCTCCGGAGGCTCCCGGAGAGCCTGCTAGCTATACGACCTGACAGTGTAGAAGATAGCAGGCCCATTTATAATACAGTAACCTTCCCTTTCAGTGAGCTAGCACTATTACCGGAGTAGTGGAGAACAGCCAGGACCACCATGGATTAGGCCCAACTGGTGCCTCATTCCTGTGTAGTGCACTAGTTTGGACCAGGGCCCGTGAGGAACACCCTAAGGCTCAGGTGAAAAAAACTGCACTACATAGGGCACAGGGTACCATTCAGGATACAGACCCGACACTGAATGGGGACATCCGGGCCAGCTTACGGTGAGCCACGCGTTCTGAAAGATTTGGACTGCAGGAGCCAGAGATAGCTGGCAAGCTTACAAAGAGGTGTGAGAAAAGGAAAAACTCTGAACCTCTACATTGCACCAGCGAACATGAGAAGGATGATGACCTTCTGGATATAAACCAGAAGTAGCCTAGATATAATGGGCTGAGCCAATACTTAGATGTGCTTGTAACATGTCATAACAATATTGTCTTATCATTTGTCATTGAATCCCTCTGTAGTAATTTTCCATTAGTCATATTGTAATAATGTGAAATTGGTTTGTCAACTCGGGCGTCTTTGTATCCTGGAGAGCTCCGGCTGAGCCAGTTCACCTGTGTAATTGTAATATGCACTCAACCTTATGAAGTCAAACCTTTTGACTAAATGAAACCTTTTGACTAAATGAAAAAAAAATAAGGTGTGCTAGGTTCTGGTTTAAACAAACGTCTGGTGGGGCCAGAGGTGAAGGTTGAGGAACCCTTGTTTTCGATAATTGGAAGTGTATATACAATTGACAATGAATTGAGTGAGAAAAAGAGAGCGTGGCAAGCACATATACAATATCCAGGCCATTTTAAATCAGAATGTATGCTAAATTTGGTGCAGAAAATGGATTCAAATGTATTTCAAATGAAATAAATAGCCCAAATTGTGTGCACCTTTCCAGACCATTGTGGTTCCTATGAAGTCTTCTCCTCTGGCTAGATTAGCCAGGTTCCCACTGGCTGTATCTGGATTTGGCTTACCCATGCATGCTAACAGGATCTGGCCAGAAATGCTGTCGTAAAGCTGTGGGTTTACAAAACAAAAGCAGGGATGAGGCCACTCATGGAGCCTCCTTTTAGCGAGCCACCTGTTATTATTTCACCGCCCTACAAATGGGTTGGAGTGGACAAGTGCTAAAAGAAGTTTTCCAGCAACACCTCTTAAGAATACAGGAAGCCTCAGAGAGATTTTGATGTCCCTCAGACTCTTTCCCGTCCTGTCACCGGTGTGATTTGAGGTGTGTGTTTGTGTGGCTATTGCAGTCACACATTACCTGCTTGCCTCCACACATCATAAACATGAGCCTTGATCCAGACAGACAGACAAGTCAGACAGATAAAATACCAGACAGAAATAGTTGGATTTATAGCTGCTATTTTTATAGATGTTTTAAAATGTAAATCTGTATTGTTGTTTTTTCACTTCGCTTGGGCAACAGTGACTACTCATTTAGACCGTTAAAATACACAGAATTTGAAATTCACAGGCAGTAAGACGGACATGACTGGCTGTGCATGATAATGACTGGGGGGGTGCATGGCCCTGGCCCCACCCTCAACACAGTAGAGACATCAGACGAGCGCCTATCTGTCTGTCTGTAGCTCTAAATAAACTGGACGAAGGTGTCAGCATGACATTTCAGGCCATTTTGAAGATAGCATCATGTCCTTGGGGAGCTGCTGTCACCCTCAATAGAAACGGCGGACTCTAGAGTAGTTTAACCTTGTGGACATTTGGTTTCCCTGCTTTTACTGCCCTCGTATGTGTCCACTGTTCTCTTTTCACAATGGTAAGAGCTACAAGTAAAACACAAAACAATTGGACATTTGACATGAATAGTTGCATTCATAAAAAAACAACAGTAAGGACAGCCAAACAGTGACCTGATATAAATTCCATTCAACAGTGGGGTTCACTAGGTCCCAGCTTCTCATAAATGTGTCGTAATACTTAGCAGCTCAGACCATTCGTACAAATGATCCGTTGTTGTCTCAAAGAGCGCTTTGTGTTTTTTACTCCCCTAAATGAGGACCATATGCACTGATGGGCCAAAACGTTATGACCACCTGTCTAGTATGCTGTTGGTCCCCTACATGCAGCCAAAACAGCCGACCCGCCGAGGCATGGACCCTACAAGACCCCTGAAAGTGTCCTCTGGCACCAAGACATTAGCAGCAGATCCTTCAAGTTCTGTAAGTTCCGAGGTGGAGCCGCTGTGGATTGGACCGGTGTTTCTCGGCAGAACATTGCCCAGAGCATCACACTCCATCCACTGGCAGTGCATCCTGGTGCCATCAATTTCCCAGGTAAACAGCGCACACCTACAGGCCGTCCACATGATGTAAAATAGAACGAGACTCATCGGACCAGGCAAACTTCTTCTGAGAATTGGTCATGGGTTTGAATACTTTTGCAAGGCCTTGTAAGTACAATCAAAACACTGTGTGCAATGAATTATGGAAGAAATTAATACATGACACCATTTGAGGTGATACCATTTATACGGATGGAGGCAAATGGTGATTTAATTTAATGGCACATCTTGTATTTATGTAGCTCAAACACATGCTGAAAAGGAGTTAGAAGCACTGTCACGCTGGCTTGGCAGTAGACAATTCCACAATACATGAACAAAATAGTCACCCTGACATTTTACAGCATGTTAAGGCTTTGAAAATGTGTTCTGTACATTTAATCCACAATATACCTATGCAAAAGCAGAAGTTAAAACTGTACTCACAAGTAGTTTGCAACATGCTGTTAGTGCAGAAAGTGGAAATGGAGTAAATCTAGAATAAAATAAATATGACTTATTACATCTTGGTAGCTCTCCCTTGCATTTATGTACTCGGGGGAACCACAACGTTGTCCTTTGGGCCCCTGGGGACAGTAATTGAGAGTGCACTGCACCATCTGTTAATATCCCATACTTTTCCTTAATGCGCTGGTCTAGCAACGCTGTGTATGTTATTGTGAGTGTACATGAGCAATGAGCAGTCGTTCACACCCAGTTGACTTCTGTATTCAACGTTTGTCCAGGTCCCAGGGAATGCTGGGAGATGCTTTCAATACCGTCCACTAGGCACAATTTGAACTCCCATTACCGGCTCGTTAGTTAGTGATTGGTTGACTTAATGATGAGGAAGGAGCTCTAGTCCTGACTCTGGAGTCCCAGAACCGCTGAGGCGGTTCTTAAAGGAGCTGAAGTGCAGAAAATGAAATCCAAATTCCCAGGCGCCTCTTTCTCTCAGTCCGACATGTCACCCAGGTCACCAGTCCCCCCCCCCCCGGAACGGAAATCCGTTTTGAGTCGCCACGCAGTCTGACGCGGTGGCCCGAGACTGGTTCCGTGCTAGCACTCCGCGGGCGTTTTAGCTGAGCTGCAGCCCTGCCCATTGTAATTCAGCGGGGAAAGGTAGACTCTCCTGTCCCCCGGGGGCCCCAGCAGAGACTGTAAGAGGGCCTGCCGCACCACGTGCTTTACACATGACTGACTTCAACGGGCCGTTCGGTCTCTCCTCTCAGAGAAAGA
>JACXGI010000647.1:62216-85284 GCA_016801175.1 Esox masquinongy
CCCCCCCCCCCCCCCCGTTTCACATTTATTTTCTGCCCTGAATTGACTCAATTCATTGACAAATAAACAAAACTTTGACTCGTTGAATCAAGTTTTTCAGAAGGGGAAAGAAACATCCGGATTATCTGAACAATGAATTGAATCGTTAGAAAGACAGCGAGAGAGAGCAATACGGAAAAATATGTTGTTTCCCCAAGTAGAGTTCCTTCTTCCTCTAATGGAGTCTCCACCAAAGAGAATTTCACTGCAGGACTAGTAACAGCTAGCTCTCCCACTGCTCAGCCACAATGAGTCAGACAGTCAGTTATTCAGTCAGTGAAGTGGTGGCCCTGCTGCTCAAATGACACCCTGTTCCCTAAATGGTGCACTACATTTGCCCGTTGCCCATTGGGTGGACCGCTGTATTGAGAATAGAGTGCCATTTTGGGTAGAGCCTGGGCACAACACCTCTAAATTCTACTGTCACAAACTGTTATTTCACAGAGGAACTGGCTGGGGCGATTGGTTTGAGTTCTTACTCAGTCTTCTTTACCTTTTTCTTAACTTCCTTGTCATCCCTCTTTCTGCTCTCTCCCCTTTCCCCAACATCTTTCTCTTTTCTTCTTATTCTCCAACCTCACCCATTCACTCCCTCACCTCTTACTCTCTCTCTGTTTCTTTCAATTCAATTTCTTTCTCTCTCCTTCCCCAACCTTTCTATTTCTTTCAATTCACATACTTTCATTTGGGATTTATTGTCATGGGGAGATTTGTTTACATTGCCAGTGCAAGTGGAAAATAACAGTTTAAGACATATTTCAATTGACAAAATGTAATTAAACAATTAAATTCTAAGTGCACTCTTCTTCTATCCAATAAAACAACGTTTGTCATGAGTGTCTGAATTCTAGGTGAACGGTTACATTAACTGTCGACCACAAGCTCCTCTATTAACTTTGACTTGTTTTATGCTTTGTCAGTTTCTCTGCCTGAAAGGAGATTTTTTTTTTTTTGCTGTGAATGACTTATTGTGTTGCTGTCGGTTGAGGAGAGCTCACCAAATGAATGAAACGTCCTCCTGTGAATCCTTTTTTTGTGTATTAGTCGTCTTTTTCGTTGGTAACTTGAATTAATTAAAAGTTATGGAGTAATTGTAATTACTACAGGCAATGAGAGACAATCAGCAACATTTTTTTTTTAAATTGATTTGTGTATTAGAATGTTTTTGACTGGGGTTTTTGTCATTCTTCGTGTCTCTTTTGGTTCAGTTAATATTTGGGGCTATAATTGAATTCTGAATTCAATGGAATAAAAATTATTCACTTAAAGGAGGACAGCAAAGTCATATGGCTCCACCAAACATTTTAAACTAACTGTAGAAAAAAAGGGTTGGACTATACCTTACATTTCTTCTTTGACAGTTGTTGAATGTGGTGGTCATGAAGTGGTATCGATGTGTACTCCTTCAAGTGTTAGTGTTAATTGTTTTAATGTCTACATTTTGAATTTCGGATCACTTTGTTTAGTGATGACATGGAGACTTCAATCATCAATTGCAATGCAGAACTTCCTGTGACTGAGGTCAGAGGGCCACTGCAGCATCAGTGCAGGTCCTGCCCACTGTTCTCATTATCCAATATAGTATTAAATGCATAAATACACTCAATACATTTAACACAAGTCTGCACTGGACATTTTGAGCTGATTTGCAATAACCTGCTTGACCAAAATCAGTCACTGACCCTAAATCACATTTTGACTTATGTACTACTGATAAGAGGATTATCTTAGCTTTACACACACACACACACACACACACACACACACACACACACACACACACACTTCAATGACGCAGCCATCCCAAACAATGCAGTAGCTAGCAAAATGGAAACAGACACACCACATACTAACATAGCTACCCCAAACATAGACAGGCTTAGCTAAATGACAACATTTACCACTAGAATTATTTTTTTCTTTTGTCATCTTTTTTTACCATCTCTGCAGGAGTTAAGAGAAAGCAACAAGGCTGTCGAATAATGATTTGCAGAGTAGGCCTAAACACTTCAACTCTTGTATGGCAGAGTTTTGAATGAAACAGTATGCTAGTTTTCTATTGCTCTTAGTAAAGTACCAACCCCATCCTATATTATGGTCTTCTTGACTAATATTTTCAATGAGTGACAATAACTAATTGGCTACTCTATACTGCAATTATCTGTCCATGTCGCCCCCAACATGGCTCATGTTTTTGCATCGCTATCTTGGTATATAGCGGTTGAATTCTTTTAGTATTTAGCCAGGTCTGTAATTATGTACCACAGATCAAACCCTGCTGTACCACAGATCAAACCCTGCTCAGGGAAACTCAGCTTGTGTAACTTCAGTTTTTTAGGATGTGAAATAATGTGCATTGTAATGTTAGCCTACTGGTTTTGTTTAGGCAAATCTACATAAATATAATGGGTTTGTTGTAGTGTTTGTTTTGTCTAGTTCGCAACCTTTGGCTGGTGGTTTTACACATTACCAGCAGACAGTATGATAGTGTCAGACTACAACCCTGTTTTCAAAAAAGTTGGGATGTCGTGTAAAATGTAAAAAAAAAAAAACAGAATGCAATGACGTGCAAATCATTTAAACCCTATATTCAGTAGAACATAGTACAAAGATGACATATCAAATGTTGAAACTGAGAAATGTTATTGTTTCTTGAAGAATATATTCCCACTTTGAATTTGATGCCAGAAAAAGGTTTAAAAAAAAGCTGGAACTGGGGCTCCAAAAGACTGGAGAAGTTGTGTAATGCAAAAAAATAAAAAAAACCTGGTGGAAAATCTCACAACAAATTAAGTTAATTGGCAACAGGTCAGTAACATGATTGGGTATAAAATGAGCATCCCAGATAGGATGAGTCTTTCAGAAGTAATGATGGGGAGGGGTTCACCACTCTGTGAAAGACTGTGCAGGCAAATAGTGCAAAAATTTTTTAAGAATAACATTTCTCAATGTAAAATTGAGTTTGGGGATCTCATAATCTACAGTACATAATATCATTAAAAGATTCAGAGAATCTGGAGAAATATCTGTATGCATGGGACAAGGCCAAAAAACAATTTTGGATGGACGTGATCTTCGGGCCCTCAGGTGGCACTGCATTATAAACAGACATGATTCTGTAGTCGAAATCGCTGCATGGGCTCAGGAAGACTTCCGAAAACCATTGTCTGTGAACACAGTACGCTGCAGCATCCACAAATGCAAGTTAAAACTCTACCATGCCAAGAAGAAACCATACATCCTGTCCTGTTGTCTGACTAATCAAAATTGTAAATTTTTTTGGGAATCATGGACAACAAAGAGACCCCGAACTGTTGAGCATCTGAAATCCTGTATCAAGCACGAATGGGAATACATTTAATTTTCAAAACTACAGCAATTGGTCTCCTCAGTTCCCCAATGCTTACAGAGCACTGTTAAAGGAAGATGTGATGCAACACAGTAGTATACATGCCCCTGTCCCAACTCTTTTTGAAACGTGTTGCTGGCATCAAATTCTGAATGGGCATGTGTTTTTCCAAAAACAATAACATTTCTCAGTTTCAACATTATCTTTGCACTATTTTCAATTAAACATAGGGATACATGATTTCCACATCATTGCATTCTGTTTTTATTTGCATTTTACACAGCGTTCCAACTTTTTTGGAAGTGGGGTTGCAGAATCAGGTCATTTTTGGACCGAGATGTACTGCAAACAAGCTCATATGATGGGTATATTTTTAAATGAATACTTGTATTACACATTCTATTATAAAACTAAGGGAAATCAAAACATTCAACGATTTTTTATTAAATAATTTTTCAACTTAATGACAATTTTCTAACCAATTTTCAGCGTGTGTGGTTTCAAGAAACTACTAATTTTGCTAGAGTGTGTAATGTGTTCTGTGTTAATACTATGTTTCTTTTAGTATTTACCTGAATTCCTGGTCATTTCAGCACTACTGTGTAATAATGACGTTTTTCCCAAAATGTTTAAAGTGTCACCTCACACACATTCATCTCTAGCGCCTCAAATGTAGCAGCCGGCTTTGTCTGGATGAGGCAAGCCTGACAACATGTTGTGAATTCTTTTTATTTTCGCCATTAGAGTCTGAAAAGTAAAAGCCCTCGTGCGTCTCGCTCCCTAAACCTCTGATAACAGCCATTGATCGAGACAGAAGGGAACGACACAGACGGTACCTGTCAAACTCAGAGCGCGGCTTCTCCCGATGCCTGTTGAAAAGGACTGGCATTATCTCCCGGAACACAGACAGGCATCAGCGGCCGAGCTCTGATCATTTATCATGCCTGGCCAGGTACATTTAAAAATCCTCTCACAGCTCAGCACTTGACGACCAGTCATGAAGCAGTCTGGATGCAATTTCTGTGGCTTGCAACAGTGTTGCATCTCGGTAGCTGTGTGCCCGTCCACTGTCCGTTTCAATTAATCTGCGACTTATCGTCTGCTAAATATTCAAGACAGCATGCCTACTGCCTGACTGTGCCACATGGGAACGTGGCAAAATGTTACTTAACAAATTATTTGTCAAAATGTTGCTGCCCGTAGGCTAAAAGTAGATAGTGTGGTCAGCAATTTGGGAGGGGCGTGTGGAAGGGAGCGAAATACGCTGGCAAAAATCAAATTAGCAATATTTGACTAGTCATTCGTTTTGCTGTGCAAGAGAACATTGACATTGAACATTATGCTTATCCACCCGCATGTTAACTGTTGGATATTATTTAACAGAGAAATAACACAATGGATTAACCAAAATCTTGGATGGTGACTCCTCTTGTATTAACAACAGATCTGTTTTTTTTTTATTTATATCCAGTACTTGTATTTCAGGTGGCTAACTTTTGGATGACTTTATGGCAAAACATCACTTTATTTTAGAATTTTTAAATTCTGCATATGCCTTGTAAATAATTCATGACCAATCAAATATAAGACACTAAATAAAGCTTAATGTTACGCAGCATCATCTGCTAGTTTGTTCGCTGTTCTGATTTGCCTCTTATCCAACTGCACACTGATTGTTATACAGGAGCTGAATTCCAAATTGTGCCCTATTCCCTAAATGGTGTGCTACTTACAGCTATACAATACATATACATGTATATATTACCATACTGTATGCTTTATTGGACAGTTAAATGGGTGAAAGATATGAGTTTTTCATCATCAGCTCATTTGTATCTGTGCATGCATGCATCTCAAGTCAGGACAAGACGCAGTGGGCAGAGGACCACTTCCAGTGAGCTAAATGAAGCCAAAGTCTATGTTCCTACCAGCCATGGAACATTCTAGATGCCTGTTGTGCGAATGTTTACCAAACTTGAATATGTATCGGAGACGAGGGAAAAGCAAATATTGATATCCTCGTCTGTACGCCTCGCCCACAGAGTTTAGGAACGAGATGCTATTCCTTCCCACTATCCCTTTGATCTTCCAATGTCTCTGGTTTCAGATGAAATAACGATGCCTTTTTTCTGATCTTCTGGGAATTTATGATGAGGAAATACTGGTCAGTTTAGTATGGTTAGTATGAAATACAGTACTCTGCCTTAGGCCAAATTCATACAAACACCTCGCCCACATATCTTTTAGAAAAAATGTCTTTTACATATTTGTAAAAGCCAAATATGTAAAAGCTTACTTTAGCTATTAAAAAACATGAAGCTGAATGAAGTCATTAAATGCACTTTATTTACAGATGATTTTAGAGGTAGCTTAAGTCATTTCAGATGCAGTTAATGTCATAAACATGCAATAACACCATTGTTGCAATAACTTAATTTAACTCCTTGATAAAGAAGCCTGCAGTGACTTTAGACTCCTCAATGGTTAGTTTGGGTCTTCCTTACCCCCACTTTAGCCAATGGACTTCTTTCCTTTTAGCCCACAGCCTCTTTTAATAACCGCAGTAGAAGAAGCCTGTTGTGGGTCACTGTCCTTGAATACATTGCGGTTAGTTAAATGGATGCAATAGCTCGGGTGGCCTCTCCCCTGTGGTGCAGTTTTGTCCCGGGAACGGATATAACCTAATAATCCGATACTCTTCTATCCAAGTCTGATATGCCCTCACGGAAACGCTCTGGGAGCAATGCCTTTATTTCCATAACAGGAAGTAATTGACCACCTGTAATGAAGGTCATGTTGTTTTGTGGTTGCCTCCAGGTTAGAAGGTTAGTCTTCCCTTGGATGCCTGCCAGTTGTCCCTTCATAATTGCATTTCACACACTACCTTATAGCTGGGTCCCACTCCATCAGTGTCTCTGCGTCTTCAAAAATACAACCGGTACGGGCAAACCCAAACCTCTCTTTTAATTAATGTAGGGGGAAAATGAGTTGTGGGCTGTCACAATCGCTACTCAGGTAATGTGATTGAGTGACCAGTCCACAGAAGAGATTGGTTAGGGTGATTCTGCAGGTATGATGTGACATTAGCACACAAAACAACAACTGATATTTTCACAGAATGGACAAACAATATCAATGAAATTCCCCTTGTTGAGTGTTTAGTCAAAATTATTTGAGTTTTTTGGTGACGTTTTATTCTATCTAAAGGGCCTTTCTCATTGCAACAACTGCCTGGTATTTAGGTAGTGAAGATGGCTGAAAGCCTTGCTTCTAGGCACCTGAAGCTATTCTGCTGCTTCCCCCCACACAGCTCTTTAAACAATTTGGGAGAATGTTCCCTCCTTCAGTCACAAGTCTCTGTGCAATTTTCATCATCAATCAAGGCTCAAACCTTGACTGTGTTGGTCAGCTTATTGGTAGAACAACGGAGCGCCAAAGACTACTGAGCCATCTGGGTGGCCCAACTTCAAAGTATTGGCATGTTAGTTAAGCTAATTGGAGAGGATAATTAACTTTTATGGATGTTGCACCTGCCTTCATAGTTGTTCCAGGGTCAGAAACAGATACTAAAACAAAGAAAGAATCCTGTGGGTCAAGGTTGTGATAGACCATGAAATATGATTGACTGAAATGTTTTATTTGAGCCTTGGTTTCCTTCTCTATGTAGGCCAGCATGTGGTTTCTTACATAAACTGGTAAAACAAACTTGACACTAGACAATAATGATAATTGGAAATGTGGTCTTATTGGGAAATTATAAATTTTGCTTTTGAGTGCTCAAATTGAACTTTGCGGGGAATTGCCCTTCAATAATGCATTATCCCGGTAGATGTCTAATTTCTTGCCACTGTTGTTCATCATGTGGTCTCCAGCACTTGGATATATCACACTTTTTTATTTTCCATCCCTCATACAACTGTCTCCAGTGGCGCCTTCAGCCGCAGTTCAGTCCACTCTGAATTATGGCCTGCAGTAGGCATCCCAAATGGCACCCTGTCCCCTAATATAGTGCACTACTTTTGGATGAAAACCCTGTCGTCAGCGGTCAAATGTACTGCCCTGTAAAGGGATTTGGGTGACATTTGGAAAGATCCCATGCTCTGAGAGGATTACTGGAAGAAAGTGCATGGCAAACCCCACAGTGAAGGAAGGGGACATGTCAGGGCACACTCGGAGAGAGAGGACATGGATTGGCTCACTAGAGAGTGGTGGTTAATGGGCCCCATTTGAGGTCAAAGCAAAGTGGATTTGCTGCTCCCGTGCTACTTCATCCGTAATACCAATTCTTCGACGGGATTTCATCCAGTCTCTCGGATGTTTGGGGGTTGTTGATGTGTCTGGTGCTCTTTCATTCTGTGCATGTTTATTTTTGGGTGGGGGTCTGGGGAAAATATTCTGAGGATGACGGATATCAAGCGAAGTGTCTGGAAACTGTTGAGGGACCACTGGTGGTTCTTCTGCCAACATTCCCGCAGAGCATTGAGGCACTTAGTCGACCGCCCAGGGGGTCTCTAGACTCGGTCAGACTCAAAGGCTTGTTCTGTTGTAAGGTACCATGGAGCTGTTCATGGTGAGTCAATCATCTTTTTACTTCTTCACTTCTCTCCCTCTACCTCCCACTCTCTCCGTGTACCTTCTTTGCCTTGCCCACTACCTTCTCTCTCTCACCTAGTTGTCTCTACCTCTCCTTCGGTCTCTCCTTCTCTCTAGCTCTCTCTGCCACACTGCCTCTCTAGCTCTCTCTCTCTCTCTCTGTCTGGTTTTGCGTTTGATCTTGAAGGTCAACCTTCTTGTATTGATTCTCCAGCTGGAGCGGCGCTATAATGTGTCGGACAGTCCTTACAAACAGATCGGCATCGGCTCTTACCACATTAACTTTCCGCTCTCCTACCTGGCCCACCTCTACTCGGCAGGCTAAATAATTGACAATGAGAAGAGGGGCGATTATGCACGTGTTGTTAACTCTGGAAGCACACAGTATATCTCTGTTCTCTCCTTGTCACTTAGGCAAAGAGCAAACGCTGGTTTGGATACGGAGAAGCGCAGTCTTGGGGTTTGATCAGCAATAGACTGGTGTGTGTGTGGTGTGTGAGTGTGTGGCTCCGAAGAGACCGACAGTAGGTAGTGGTAATGGGTTTTCCTTATAAGCGATCACAGCAGGCTGTTGTACACAATGCACAGCAGTTATTTACAGTGTGGGTTTGTGCGCATGCACATGTTTTGGTTGGAGAATTGGAGGCGAGTTTGAGAGCAATGCATTATAGATGATGCCGCCTGAGGCATGTACTGTATACACACTAGGTATTGCAAAAACAGTTCTTTTATGTCTTCCTACACTATAGGATGAGACTGTGGGCTTGACACACCATCATATAGGGAACACGTGTATTGTAATCCTTTCCCCAGCTATCTCATTGAAGCTGAAGACTAGCTGAGATTTCTGTGCTTTGATTTTGTCCAGTTTGTACAGTGATTTTCTACATGCAGACATAGCCTAGCGCAGTAGCCAAATCCTGTAACGCAGACAGTGATTTGAATTAATGCACAATTAAAAGCGGCAAACGATTAAGAACATAATCTGCTCTTTGAAATGATTGCAGTGTAATTTAAACTGATGCCAGCGCTGTGGAGATAGGCCTGCTTCTCTCATCGCGTAACAAAGGGATGCAAACGGAACACTCGCTAATGCCTACTTAGAAAAGCTAACGGCTAATTGAGCTAGCCAGAAATGAGCTAGCTTATCTGATGAGTTGCAATGCAACTCTTGATGAGTCGTGCTAATAAGCGCGGGAGTTGAGGGCTTTCAGAGGCTTTTTGTAGTGACGTTCGCTTAGTGTCCAGGCCAACCGGAAACTGTCTAGCATTAGTTCTAGCACACTATCAGAAACATGACTTTATAAATACATCGAATATGAAAATAGTTAGGAGCTGTGTAATCCACTCCCCATTAGCTGACTAATGGATAATGCTAAGACATAATAGCTAAATTAAAGTAGCGGTTCTGGACACCAATCTCAATACACCAAAAACAGTGAGTATTGCAGCCAAATGCAGCAAAAACCCTGGCTACCTGGCACAAGGCCTCGTGTCATACTTGCAAATGTGGTCTCGTGTACACGGAACTGTCTTGGCTACTCTGCTGCTCGCTAACGCATCAATGTTGTTAGCGTGCTAGTGTAGCATAGTGGCCTTCAGTGAGCGAATGGCAGAGAATGGCTGTGTTTACCACGTGAATACTGTATATTGATGAGTGATTTGGCCTCCAAAGTTGTTGTGCTCCACTTAGCAAAGCCAGAAAAGAGCTGGCCAACATTCAGAGTCCGGCTCCTGTCTGGGTTACTTCCTAGGTTACAATCCTTAAAGGGCGTCTTTCCTAGCACTTGTTCTTCAATATCCTGTTCTTTTTTGGGCTTTGGCTCTCTCTCTCTCTCTCTGGGATTCCTTCAGCCCTTTACTCTGGTTGCCGGGGACTGGCGAACACACGTGCACACCGGAACACAAAACGAGACACTATGAAGTTTTCTACATACATGATAGAGGTGGAGAGACTGCAGGGCAGCCGGGGGATTAGAGCCTCATGCTACATTGCTGGCATAATCCATTAAGCCAGCGTAACAAGACAGGCTCCGGACCTCATACACATTACGCAGAGGATGAATGCAGCATGCTACCACATCTCTCCATAGGGAGCCATCAGTCATTACGGAGCGCAAATGACGCGTTGTCCAGCCTAGTCTCCTTCCGTTGCCTTCTAACTAGGCTTTTGTTAAAGAAAACATGCAGGTTGTAGAAAAGTAAGGATGTGGAAAACTATCTAGTGGCCCTTAATGGATTCAAATGTATTATTTTTTGAAGCCCTTTTTACATCAGCCGTTGTCACAAAGTGCTTGTACGGATGCTCAGCCTAAAACCCAAAAGAGCAAGCAACAAAATGAAATTTAAGGAAATTGTAGGAAAATCGCTCTTGTAGGGTCATTTGCCTTTTTCAGTTTTCAATCATTTCAACCAGAACGCCTTACAGTTAGTGCACTTTCGTGAGTAGTACGGAAAATGCTGTCCGTTTTGGATGTCAAGGGAATATGTAACTTAATTTACTAAATGGAACTTGCCTGTAACAGCTGAGGCATATTGAATAGTTTCAATATAATGCAAAACCTCCCCATTTTCTGTCCACAATGCCTAATGTAGTGCGCAATGCTTGTCTTTTGGCCTTCCTTTTTTTCCTGCTTTCTCATCTCAGTGGAGATTATTTTTCTGATTTCTGCACTGTGCAGAATCCTGCCTTTAATAACGTTTGCAAGACTGAATAAACAGGACCCCTCTTTCCTTTCCAAATGAAACCGGAATAGTATTAGCTATTCCAGGGTAGTTTAGGGTGGGGCGATAGTACTGTTGATGTCTAAAGAGTTTGAGGCAACGGCATAGGTTTGTATTGTATATTGGGGGGTCAGGGCCAGTGGATCCCAGGATTTTAATTCTTTTCCAGGGGGGTCACATTGATCTGTCTGTACTATTGGGGGGGTCATGACCCCCCGACCCCCCCAATTCTACACCCCTTGTTTGAGGAGACTACAAGTCAGTACAAACAGATAGATGGGTCGGTGAAAATGTTTAAATGGGGAATATCTAAGGCAGTCTCAGATATTTAAAACATTAAGTGCAGATGTGTTCTAGTCATTTATGCTATTTATGCTTATATTAATGCTAGTAGTACTGGAATCATTTTACATATGGCCCCTTTAAGTCTCAAGATATGACATGTTTTAACAAAACTGTACATATCTGAAATAACCAGCAACGACAGTGACAAAGACCGAACGCCTGGTTTCTCATCTTTGTTCTTTCTCTACTCAGTTTGATTTAGGTGACACTTGGGGTTGGCAGAGTGCTGAGCACAAGGCACCAATTTCAAAGGGCGCTGGGGAACCCTGCTACTTCATGGCATGGAGCCAGTCGAATGGACTGACTCCGTGTTGCAGAGTACTGGGAGCAGGTCCATAAATTAACTTCACTGGGAATTGAACCTTAAAAAGGGAAGGGAAAGTGGAAATCAAATAGAGAGACATTAAAGGCAAGACCAAATTAGTCTGGTGCAAGTTTTTTCTTTTTGTTTTGTCTACTTTCACTGAAGAGAAATAAAATTAAGAGAATGGTAATGATTGCTTTGGCTTAATAGCCAAAAGTTTGTTGGCAGGGATTATTATTGTCATTTGTAAAACACTACATTTGCTAAAGAATGTATATTTTTTATATTTCATTGTCTACTCTGACAAAGAGTATTTAGTTCAGAATTGTCTCAAAATTACCCTCCATGACACTTGCTCATTTTTCCTCTCTTTACAGATTGGCCAATTCTAAGTCAGCAACACACTCGATCTCATACACCAACAGTCCTCCAACATTTTCTCAATTCCTCCTCCTTGTGCTGGAGGAGGCCTCTGCTCACGTCCTGACACCCCTCTATTCTACACTGATCACACAATCACCCCTTATCCGACCTTTTGTTCTGAGTGATTCCCGTTTTCTGACTCCAGCTGGGCTGGGCCGAGACTGGCGAGAGCCCTCTGCTACAAGGTCACAGTAGAGTGCCATTCGTTCTCTGAGGACCAGGTTGTGGCCTTGCTGACGCACAACTGCGCGCGTGCACAGAGGACTGCCTTGAGACCTGTAGGGGAGTTAGTGTGTTAACACAGTAAAGGTGACTGTGGTGGTGATGTGCCGAGTGCCCCTGGCCTCTTCGATCCACTCGGCCTCACCATCCAGCTTGTTTTCTAAATGTTCATACAGTCACCACCGAGGTCAGTGCGTCACCGTTTCTACTCAGCTTACACTACTCTTTCTTTCTTCTCCGTCTAACGTCTCGCAACGTTTGGCTGTGGCACTTTGCTGTCAACCGCCGAAAGAGTTCAACATCGGCCAATGCTCTTCTCGGGTAAAAAGCTGGACATCAGCGCAGATCCCCGCAGAAACGTTGAGAATTTCCGCCACGGTACCGAGTTTGAGCCGTGGTGGCGGCGTTCTCCGAGATGACAGGCTGTCGTATCATGTGTCACGGTCACTGTTGACATCGCTAACTATGGGCATGGCGAACATGATGCCGCGAGCGCCACAAAAACAGGAGATTGGTAGATGCAGAAAGAGAGACAGATAGACGTGAAGGCTGGATGCCATTTCAAAAATTGATGGGGATAGGCCGCCATGCACTTTAGCGTCAGTCTCATGAGAGATTATCTCATCTCTAATACAAAGTACGTCTCCATTTGTGCTGGGACAGTATAGCCTAATCAACAACAACCCAATGCGATAGACAGAATATGAAATGTCAGAAAAAGAACAAATTGCACTCCTGTAGTGGAATGACAAGATGCAAGAAAAAAATAGCAATAAAAATAGGTATATTCTTTCACACTGTTGATGCTTACAAGTGTTATAATATATTAAATAAATGCAACGTTAACTTCAGACTGAGATATAATAACAGCAACCATAATTAGCACTGGTAAGTGGTGTAGATTGTATTATCTGCCTTACAGGTATGTTTCTGAATATCAATTTTTTTTCTAGAATTTAATCACTTCACATGGGTAATATTGTTTTCCTTCCATTTGGTTTTTAAGTATTTTTTTTAAAGCTTTTTGGCATTTTAATGGTGTGAGTATACCCCAACAAGGGGATGGTGTGGCTGTATATTAGTAATAACAAATATTTAAGTAGTTTGCTGTTTGGCAATCCCATCCTTAACTATACTGCTGATTGACCAGCTATTTAAGACAAAACATTTTTGTAATAACCCTTTTGATATTATGGCCTGTTTTGTTTTGATTTATTTCAGTCAGTAGGCTTGAAAGTGGTGCTAATGAGCTAAAACAGTTCTAACATCTTCCATTTCGTATACATTACAACCTGCAAACGTATGTGATTGCAATCCAGTTTGAAACATATCATGAACATTTGTTTGCAAATGTACCATGAACATTTGCATCTTTTATTAGCATAACATCATATGACCATTTCATTTTGTCTACTTGGATATGCTTGAAAGCAGCTGCTAGAATGCCAATTTATTATAAGTCTGACACCTTACATGATTTATGTGAGTAGCTGCCTGGCAGGGGACACACATCATAAATGAGTTATTTAATGTAATGTGCCATAAGGCCCATACAACGTTTGTTATTTGGACACAGTGTGCCTGCTCAGTAGCTGGAGAACGCTCTGAGGGCCGTCTGCTAATTCATTTTTCAACTTGTGGCCCATTACGCCGCTACAGCAGTTTTGGGTGTCAGTGAACAACACCGCTTCCCAAATGGAAGCCTTTTGTTTTCACTAGGGTCAAAGGTAGGGCACCACGTAAGGTTGATTTCGGGACTAAGCGTAAATGTATTCTGTATGCCGGCATGCTTAGTGCTAGTATTGTCAGACCCATTAGAAAAACCAAGGTCGCAGCTTAGACCACACTCACATGTGTTGTTTCAGACTGGTGACAGTGCAGTTGAGTTACTGTACACACTCGCATGCAAGGAAAGTCAAATGTAGCTTCTGGTGTGCATTTGAACAGTGCTAGATCTTTCATATCTTATGATTAAACGAATTGACAATGTGGATAGCGTTGATTGTGAAAAATCAACCGCAAGGAATTTCATTATCAATTTGTTGGGTCCTTGTGAAATGCAGGTAAAAATTTATACAAAATGATTATTGACCACATTGCACAGGGTGTGGCTATACCAGTGGAAAGACGTGCACCACTCAAAACTTCTGTGTGTTTTTCCTGCATTTGCGGAAAAATGCAGAACTAGCGTGGCGCAGGAGTGAGGCTTGTATACCTAAGAGATTGCAGCCGTAATGAGGTTGAAAAGGGCTCAGCATGATATGCTAACCTAAAACAAGTGTTCCATTGTCTCTTTTTTTAGAGCTTTGTTGCTTTAGTTTGGCTTCATGACATACGTTGTGGTTTTAAGTGAGACATTGTTTATATAGAGTGCATGGATGAGCTGCACATTAAAATAAAGTTAGCGCCACCAAACCTGTGGCCTGCTTGTGTAGGTGGAATTTGTTTAGTCGAGCCAAACCAGATACCTAAAAGCATTACTCTTACTGATGGATTACACGATGAGTTTCAGTGTTTGAGAATTCTATGTTCTTGCATTTGAAACTTTGAGGAAAATGCATTCCCAGTCAATCCGTTTATCTTTATAGTGATGTCAGTGTACTTCGGTTAAAGCTGCTTGCTATGAGATTCTCAGTGATGTCTCACTTTTTCCTATTGTCTCGATATATTACAGGTCCATTAAGCTCACCGTGGTATTACCGACACATTCTAGAAATGATAAATACAACTGTTATTTCAAGTTGTTTTGAATAGAGCATTGTGCAAGATGATGAAAAAACTACATACAATTGAATTTAATGAAAAACAGTGAATTTAATGCTGCAATGCTGATACTTATTTATTTGAATTTGAATTATTTATTTTATGAAAATAGTTAGTTGCCGTCCTAATAATCTGAAACAGCACCATACATGGAAACCATATGATACGTAAAGCTTCCTCTAAGAATTTGCTTTTACCAGTCTATCTTTGTATAAATATCATTAACTCAGGATTTGAATGTTGATTGGCTGGTAGCCATGGTGTATTTAAGCAATAAGGCATAAGGGGGGGTGGTATTTGGTTAATATATACCTTGGGTAACAACTTTTCTCAGCCTGGACGCAATGCATAGGCATGATATATTGGCAATATATCACAAACCCCCTTATTGCACTTATAAACCATTTCCCAATGTAATTAAAGTAGAAAATGTGATGTCATAAGTGGTATACGGTATCAAATACCACAGCCATAAACCACTCAGCATTCATCAGGTTTCAAACGACCTGGTTTGTAAGAGAACATATAGCAAGGGTATGATTTTAAATCACTTTTTACTGCTCTAATTGTTTTGGTAACTGGTTTATGAAAGCAATAAGGCATCTCTGTGGTTTGTTATATTGCCAGTATACATGGCTAAGTGTTGTGTTGCCTAAGAACAGCTCTTAGCCATGGTATATTGACCATATACCACACTGTCAGGCTTTTAAGGAAAAGAGGAGCAGGAGATGAGGAGCTTAGTTGAAGAGTCTTTCCGTTTAATAAAAAGAAGCACCGACGTATGCTCACAAAAGTGAGACAATAACACACAAAGACTAGGGTAGCAGAGGGAACATATATACTGAGGGGAATGATTGTAAATGAGGACCAGATGCGCTAAACAAGACAACAGGTGAGATGAATAGATGAGATGGGCGGTGGTGTCAGAAGGCCGGTGACGTCGACCGCTGGAGCCTGCCTGCTGCAGGGGGAGGAGAGGCAGCAGAGGGCGCAGTCGTCACAGTACCCTCCTGTAATAATTGGAGAAGCCTAAGAATCGTTGCACTCCCTTAACCGTGGTCGGGGTCAGCCAATTATGCACGGCGTTAATGTGATGCTCCTCCATAGCCGCACCCATGCTGAAGAAACGATACCCCAGGAAGGACACAGACGACTGGAAGAACAGACACTTCTCGGCCTTCCCGTACAGGTCATGCTCCAACAGTCTAACCAGCACTCTGCGCACCAACGAGACATGCTCAGCGTGGGTAGCCGTGTATATCAAGATGTCATCGATATACACCACCACGCCTTCGCATAACATGTCCCTGAACACATTGTTGATGAAGGATTGAAAGACTGATGGGGCATTCATCAAACAGTACGGCATCACTAAATACTCATAGTGGCCGGAGGTGGTGCTGAAAGCTGTCTTCCACTCGTCCCCCTCTCGGATACGCACCAGGTTATAGGCACTCCTGAGGTCCAATTTCGTGAAAAAGCGGGCCCCGTGCATCTTCTCGACCTCCGCAGAGATCAGAGGAAGAGGGTAGCTGAACGGGATGGTGATCTTGTTCAGCGCCCTGTAATCGATGCACAGGCGCAAACCACTGTCCTTCTTTTTCACAAAAAAGAAACTCGAGGAAACCTGTGACTTGGAGGGCCTAATGTATCCCTGTCCCAGAGCCTCCTCAACAGACGCGGCCATCGCTACAGTCTCAGTGCGGGACAGTGGATACACCCGACCCTTAGGGAGTGCAGCTCCGTCAATGAGGTTTATCGCGCAATCCCCCGGTCTGTGAGGTGGCAATACAGTGGCCTTAGCCTTGGAAAAAAACACGGCCAAGTCCCGTTATTCGGGGGGAATTGGCACGGCGAGAGCACTGTCTGGACTTTCCACCGTGGTCGAGCCCACAGAAACACCCAAACACCTACCTTGACTCTTCCGCGACCACCCTGAAAGACCCTGACTAAACCAGGAAATGACGGGGTCACCAGGGGAAACCCAACACGACAGGGAACGTGAGAGAGTCGATGACGTGGAAGGATTGGGTTTAACTGTGCCGACCGCTGGTGACCATGAGGAGAGGGACAGTACACTCGGTGACCAACCCCGACCCCTAGCGGTTGGTTGTCCAACGCTCTCACGGGTAGGGGTTGGCAAGGACCTGAAGGGGAATGTGCGAGCGCAAAGCGAAGGACCTATCAATGAAATGCCCAGCTGCGCCCTAGTCTACCAGAGCCTTACACTGGGAAAGCAACGGAAAACCGGGGAACTCCATGGGGACGGCGGTGTCCAGTTGTTCCCGGGCGGGCCTCTTCCTGGACGTCCTCGGGTAGCCAGCAGATTGTCGAGACGGATAGACAGGTCCACCAGCTGGTCGAAGGAGAGGGCCGCGTCTCGACATGCCAACTCCCTCCGGACGTCCTCGCGAAGGCTGCACCGGTAGTGGTCGATGAGAGCCCACTCGTTCCACCCTGACCACGCTGCTAGGGTCCTGAACTCCAGTGCGAACTCATGCGCCGACCTCGTCCCCTGCCGCAGATGAAAAAGCTGTTCACCCACCTCTCTCCCCTCGTGTGGATGGTCGGCTCGGAACACGGCTCGGAAGCGGCGGATGAACTCGGCGTAGCTGCCATGGGTGGGACCCTTTCCCAGACAGGCAGGAGACAAGTGAGGAGATCTTCTGGGCGTCTGTCGGCGCAGGATGGATTGCCTGGAGCGCGATGTTGATGTCGACAGTAAGAAACCCTGGCAGCGGTCCACCGTCCCGTCATAATCCCGGAGGAGCGGGATGTGCATCGCCCCCACGCCGGGAGGCGCCGCCTGGGGTGGCAGCGGCACGGCCGGTGTTGCGGGGTTCACTGCTTTAAGGATGCTGTCCATCGCAGCGCCTAGGCTGGCCAGCATCGACGAATGTTCCTTCACTAGGTCCGCAACACTGGCCTCATTTTCAGCTCCTCTGTGCTCCATAAACTTCAGAGGGTGTATTATTCTGTCAGGCTTTTAAGGAAACGAGGAGCAGGAGACGAGGAGCTTAGTTGAAAAGTCTTTCCGTTTAATAAAAAGAAGCACCGATGTATGCTCACGAAAGTGAGACAATAACACACAAAGACTAGGGGAGCAGAGGGAACATATATACTGAGGGGAATGATTGTAAATGAGGACCAGGTGCGCTAAACAAGACAACAGGTGAGATGAATAGATGAGATGGGCGGTGATGTCAGAAGGCCGGTGACTTCGACCGCTGGAGCCTGCCTGCTGCAGGGGGAGGAGAGGCAGCAGAGGGCGCAGTCGTCACACACACCCCCTTGTGTCTTATTGTTTCATTTATCTACTAAGTCACTGCCAGTTAAAATCTTTTATATTTTACTAAACCATACCAAAATAATTTTGTTAACTTGTTCTCTACTCATATTTCTGGCCAGTACTCTAAAACAGACCATCTGCGAAATGCTCAGGAGGACGATATCCTCCTTTAGAGTCGGAATTGGTTTCAAGAAGGATGAGCTGGTCTGCTTACATTATTTTTATGACCATTCTGTTTTTTGTTATCTCCCCACACAGAAAACCTATGTTTTAACATACTTCTTACACCTTTCTGGAAAGAAAACAATTTCAGTTTTATTATATGTTATTTTAAGTAGTATTTCAAATCTGGAAATGCTGAGTTGTTACTTTAAACTTCTTCCGTGAGAGCATGATGTGAATATATGTTCAGTTTACTAGGTATGACTGTTGAGATTCACCTGGTAATGATGGAAAAAGTCGCTTCTCAAAGCCAATCACATTTTCCACCTGTTTCATTAACACCAGGTGTCGACTGACAATGAATATCTCTCCCTTGCTATGTTTGTTACCAAGAAGTGAGAGCTTAACAATCCTATGTTCAAAGGATCTATATGCCAATATGTGCCGTAGTGAAAAGTAGTGCATTACATGGGGAAACGGTGCGATTGGGGAGGCACTATCAGCTTCTGTCTTCATCGGCCATCTCCACTTGGGTGTGGATGTCACACATGGTTGCATGTTAAAGAAGTCCAACCGATCTGCCTGTTTGGTTGTGCGCTCATGGAGATGGATAGAGGCCTGTGTGCCAGTGACTTGGAAACTTTTCTTCCAGCATGTGCATATCCACTGAGGCCATCTCCATGGCAATTTAAGGTCAACCAATAACAGGGCATAGTATACCTCTACCAGTCTTTTATCCAGCTAACTACTCATCTGTTCACTAACAGAAACCCTCTTATTTGCTGCCCCTTATCGCAGGTAATCTTGGGCTGGTGAAGTGCTTGTAAGTCGAAAAGGCAAAGCTTAAGAATCGCTGATATGGGAAAACATGATGGCAAAGAAACAGTGGCCCTACGGAATCACACACACACGTGAACATACATACTCTACACACACCAGCACACACATGGATCCTGCACAGCAGCAGACCGTGGATGCCAGTGCTGCTAATTAACTTGCTTATTAGTGAGACGTGTGTGTGTGCGTGCGTGCGTGCGTGCGCAGAAGCCTGTGCCTCTCCGGTTTAATCAGGCTTGTGAGCGATGGGGGCCGCATTAGAGCCCGGGGTCCGCTCTTTCTTGTGTGTTCCTGTGTGTGAACAGAGCCCCTCGTTCGCCACACAAGGTCCATACAGAAAAACAGGAGGCAATGTGTCTATTCATAGCCTACCATGACTCGCCGATTGCATAAGCGTTCCCGGCCCCTGAAGTCACGTCGGGGGTTGGCTGTATGCAAGTGCTCTAAGCAGACGGTGGTGGTCGTGTAACCTCTGGCCGACAACACGGGAACGCCATCATCCTCTCATCCTCAGACTGTTCCCCGTGTTACAGTACATCGCCATCGCTTCCAGAACAATCCAGTTCCACTGGTCCAAATGATGACCGGCTCCATTCATTTACAGACTCAGATGCCACATTAGATGCTCAAGTAAACAGCTGGTCAAAGCCACGTTACATCTTGCGAGGACGAGTACCCACTTGCCACTATTCCCTCATCATGTCATTCTCACTGTTTTGATGATATGGTGATATGGGCATACATTGTTGTTATTACATGTTTGCCACTCCAAACTATTCCCCTTGTTCAGAATAGGTTTTGTTGTGTATGAGAATGTACTGCTCTGTCTTGACCTCTCAGGGCAGCGTGAGCACAGACTGTCCCTTCTGGGTAGTCCTGGGATGGCTGGTATCGATGGCTCTACTCACTGAGCTTGTATATGGTCAGAGTTTTGAATCTTTCTCTGTAGAATCCACTGAAGTGGAATGTGAGTGCGCTGCTACTTACTGTTAGTTCAGTGTGTCTCGGAGGCGACATGTTTTAGTGTCAAATAGGAAGAAAGTGTAGTTGGGATCACTAGTGGGGTTGTGTGTGTGGTCATCCTTACTCAAGACCAGGCCAGTACAGCTGTCATGAAGCTAGACACAATGGGAATGCAGCCAGCAATGTCTAGGGCCTCTTACTATGCATCTCTCTATTCATCTTTTTCTCTTCTTCATTCCTTTCTTTTACTACTTCTCTCTCTTTCTCATGCCTTAACTTATTCGTTCTTATTCCTCTTCCTCCCTCTGTTTTTCTCTTCTTTACTGTCTACTCTCTACTCTCTCAATCATTAGTGGGCCGTCTAAAATCTGGAAACGTGGTGTTTGTGGGTGATGCAGATCATCTTTCTACAGATCATCCCTTGATGTATTTATGTAAAACAGTGTCAAAACAGTCTGCCCTGGGTATAATTGAAAAGCGAGCTTCAATTTCCTCATCACTTGATTAGTGACTTTGCCCCTCGCGCTTTCCCTTCACGGATATTTCTGCAACGAATGTTGTTTGCTCTTTCTGAGCCAGAGGTTGCATGCAAATATCAAAAGCCGGGCAGAAGATCCCTATAGAATCAAGACAGTTTTTTAATTTATTTTCTGTAATGCATTTTATGCTTTCATTGATAGAGTTTAGTGGGAAAGGAGAGGAGAAAGTGCGCCTGAATAAGGGTAGCTGATTTGCAGTTATATACTACTTTATATGTTGAAGTAGCAGTGGTCCAGAATCGGACCAGCTGTGCCGAGTTAAACTATATGTTCACCCGAGGCATCAGTTTAGACCGCTAGAGCGCCCTTGGCAATGAGACAATGGTGTTGGAACAGGCTGGAACATCAAAAACATCCATGGTGGTCACATATTTTTCTGTTTGCCGTTGAAGTTTACAGGAGCAATTCAAATGAGCATCTTGCCAAATCACGCTATTTGCATAACACTACAAATTCAAAAGTTTGGATAATCTAGATAATGAACATTTCAAATCTTTCCTAAGCAATTGATGATGAAGGATTCTCAGTGAACTCACGAAACACCAGCCTGTCGCACACCGGACTCTGTCTCTTAGCTCAAACTCAAAGTGGCGTGTTAGGCATGGCCAGGCAGGTTCCTTTTCATAGCTGTGACAGATGGACCAGGGACTACTCAGTGAAATTGAGATATCCAGCTTTAAAGGTCTGGTAAACTCAAGCTGCACAGGGAATGCATTTCTGGGATTTCCCGGATGCAAATGATCTTGTGCATCATGCCGCAAATTTAGTTCACACTCTTTCACAGACATCACCATTGTCAGATATAGAGCCTATAGCGTAGCTTTATTCAGCTGTGAACCCCCCTAAAGAAAACAGGAGTCAGGCAGAAATGGATTAAGTTTGTAGAGAGCCATGGCAAGCATGCAAAACTTCACCCCAAGTCGGGTGTGCGGTGACCATTTTTCACGCACACGTTTTACAAATTTCCATTAGTTTTACCACTACTTCGGCAACAGTTTCCGCCGGTCCGGCAGCACTGCAGGGGTGCCAACGTGTAAGTTGTTTGTCCTGATCTCAAAGCTAATTTTGTATATTTCTATCTTTGTTCGCTAGTACAGCTTTGATCTCGGGGAAATGGATACTTATGATTGAGTCTTATTTTGCACCGCACTTGGATGCACTGCTATTGGTAGCGTGGGGAAGTTTTATTTTTTATGTGCAACATCAAAGTGTTCATTTGTTCATTCATATTAATGACATTGGCTGAAATGTCAGCAGAGGCAGAATATTTTGTTATAATTCAGTCCAGTTTACAGGCCCTTTAAAACAACAGCTGGAACTAGATCCCACAAATACTGGTCTTGTTAATAAACTACATTTCTGGGAGGTTCTGTTCTGCTCTGTTTAACCAATCCAGTAAATGTGGAGAAGGAGAAAAATGTTGTTGCGGTAAGATGGAGTGTCGCCTTGTTAGACACCTTTGGAGATCTGAAAACATCTGGTGTAAGTAATGTCCCGCTAGCATGCAACAACTTTGGGGTGGAACCATTTTCGCAATGAGGAGCCACTGTCATCTGAGGCATCTTTTACGGTTTTGCACCCGGGACAATCCAGCTGTTCTCCTGACAGGTTAGCGGAAAAGGCCTCTCAGCCCAAAACTTTTGTTGAGCACACACACACACAGACACACACACACACACACACACGAGCTCCACACCTCCTTTTGCATCGACCTTCCCGTTCCCAAATATTTCTAGCCTAAAAAAATTGAGACGACAGGGTGACACACAGCTTTTGGTAAAAAAAAAAGAACAAAAGAAATAATAATCCAAAACTGATGCAAAGTGACAGTTGGTTCATGTGAGATAGTGGGAGCTCTCTTTTTGCGACCCATTTTAGTCAACCTTTCCTTGGGCTGTTTATTATTTTTCATGTCTTACATTAACAATATATAACCAGCATTCTCTAGTGCCAAATCAATATCAAACCCCTTTCCACCCTTTGTACTGCAAGGACGTGAAATGCCTGTCATCACGGGTCTTCTTAGTTCTTTGTTCTAATAAGAATTAGATTTATTGATGAAATACCATTTTACTTTGTTAGTGGGTGAACATAGCCAACTGCAGATCAGAATCACCTTTCATTGTGTGTACATTTACCCCTACTCAGAACTGTGCTTGGTGTAATGGTGCTGCTGCCATTAGACAACTTCTCAAGTCGATGTTGTGCTTTTTCATAGTGATAACAATTCATATAGTTTCATCACTCAGCCGTACTCTGGATGATGGGTGGATAAGGTTATGGGACATGACTGGCCCTTTTTTGTTTCACATAAATGGATTCACAGTTCATGTAAATCTTGACAGTATCAGTTTATTATATCTAAATGCAAAAAAAATAGCTTATGTGTATTATAGTGCAGCTTTTTAGTTATGTTTGTGATTGTGCTGTGACGCCGGGAAAATGAAGGTGCCCCACTAAACATTTATAAGAGAAGATGTTGATTTTCTTTGTGAGCTTTCTTCCTCCTTCTTTAG
>JACXGI010000647.1:93075-124117 GCA_016801175.1 Esox masquinongy
CCCCCCCCCCCCCCCCACACACACACACACTCTCTGTAAATGACCAAAAGCAGTTATGTTTGCAATATCATTGTGTGCTATTAATAAACCACGTTCCATGGGCACATTTTCCCTCCGTAGTAACTTTAATGCTTTAAGGTCCAAAACTAGAATCAATAGATCCAGTAATTGTGCAGCCCTTGCATCACTACTGCATCGCTGTCAGTGAATATGTCTAAGTAATTAGGCCTAGAGAGAACCCAAGTCATGAGGTAATTGCATCAATCTATACATGAAATAACACGTCCGTCCGAAGTATATTTCTTGGATTATACGGTAAGCATATTTTCTCCACGTGCGAAAGCAGTCATTTATGAATCCATATGCTATGGAGAATTACTACACCATAACTGCTGTACATGTATCATGAGGTTGCTTTCAACGTTATCAGAAGGGTTCAGAGACAGTTAAAATACACCAACCATAATTTAGACAACACAATAAACCAATTGAAATGTCCAACTATCCCACACATTTTGTTATCAAACATATTCAGAGTACATCCGGTTAGTCCCGAGTTTCTTCAGCCTTCACTCCTGAGACTGCGCCACTGGCCACGGAATCGATTAAGATTCCAATCTCACTTCACAGTAAAGTGTCATATATTGTGTGATTCAAATCAGCACACTCGGCTGGCATATGCAAGTTCCAGTCTTTTCCCAGTCCAATAAGGTAAACATCCCTCCCTTTACATGTACACACATTTTATGTTTTGGTATCCTTGTGACCAGGATATTTTCCTAAAAAAGAATTAACCTTAAACCCTCAGTGAATAACCCTAATTCTAAACAACCCGATTTCAACTTTAACCCTAAACCTAACCCCTAAAAAATAAGCATCGTGGAGCCCGGCAAAATATCATGCAAGATCCAATTTCCCATTTTATTATCCGTTTTTGGTCTGCACTGTGTGTATAAGCTTGGAGGTGTGCAAGCGTAAAATTGAACATTGTGTATAGCCGCGAGCAACGGGGATTTACAGCAGAGCACAGGGTCCACTGACCAATGCTCCTCAGTAAAGAGGCTGCACGCTACTCCATATTATTGATCAGCAATAAAAAGCTGAGGAGGACGGCATAGCAAAAACCTGTATGTGCGTGAGGAAGGAGAGGGAGCGAGAGGTTATGCATGTGTGTTTGTGTGTGTGGTGTGTGCGTCAAAAAGATGAAAAAATGATCATCAACTTTTCTGGTTCCCATCCGCGACGTCTTGAAGGTCATCGGACATAACTACATGCTGTTGTTAATGTACCATATAAATCCATTCAGAGGAGTGGTACCTTGTGGCGTGGCCTAGATGCCGGTCAGTTCTTCATTTCCCCCGCTAATTGTTGATTCTATGCATGGGTGAAGGAAAGACATCTGGCTCGTGTTAATATCTATATCCAGTCTAGTAGCAGTAAGACTCACAGCTTCTTAACATCAACAATTAGGGTTAAATGTCTCAAAAGTTCTGCAGCAACAGGAAATGGGAACTCTTTTGTGGATCCCTAATTAAAGGGATTACTCAGGATTTTGGTAATGCTTTATCTGCCTCTCTAGAGTAAAAGGAACCTGTAAATGCCAGCAAGTTGCCAACTAGTGTTACTTAGTAACTTCCACTACCAATCATTAGCATTGTCCCGATAAAGTAATTCTGCATTTCTTTCTACTGGAAACATGTATTTATTGCTAAAATCTCAAATTATCCCTTTAATGGGTGGTTTTGCAGTTGTTAAAACAAGCCATTTTTAGCCTCCTTTTTTCATTTTAATCTGAAAGCATCCTGGAATGCTAGAACGTTCTTTTGGAACAGAGAAATCCAATTAGGGTCCTACTTCTGGGCTGTGTGATAGTAGTGCTTACACAGTGACGTATAAATAAGGGGGAGATGTATAAAGACCTCATACCAACCCTGCAATAGTGGAGAAGAAATGCCGGTTGTAACTAAATTATTGACCAAAGCTGTAACCAATAGTGACAGAGTTGATTAGGTCCAACATGCTGCTGATTGATTCCCTTAATGATTCCAATCATTTAAACCACTCTCATTTTACTCTTTAGATACTAGGGATGGTAGTTTTAATTCAACCCGCCTACAGAAGCTTTAACAGCCACAGTATTTACAGTATATTAACAGTGTCTCGAGTTGCGTAGAGACGCTAGCTTGCTATACGAATTGGCTAATGCTACATGCTGCACATTTGTCCTAACTGCATTCAGATTGAACCACTTCCACCAGTGGTTGTTGGGTTATAGCCATTTCCTTTTCATCACGCTAACTTTAAAGTCAGTTTTTTTCATTCCATCTTGTGATGCATTATCTCTCAGTGCAATTACTAATGGTACCTGTGGAGCGTCTTTTACTGTAGCATGCTGTGAGATTGTATGAATGTACGCTTTGTGATAAGTTAAATGTGTTTCGATAACAAACAGAACATTCCTGTATCGGTTTGTATTTGTTCACAGGAAGTCGCGTTCACAGGAGGTCACGTTCTGTTTAAAGCTCGCAACTGTAATTAGGCCAGTGGGCTTAAAGGGCTCTGTTGAATTCTGGGCAGCCACGTCCCTGTATAAATAAGTTTGTATTACGATTTCCTGAGATTAAGTTGAACACCAAAGAGGCAACAATTACTGAGATAATTTCAATGAACTATTGAATTCTCTCTCCCTTGTCTCGATGGGTATGTTCATAACAAACATGACCACTATATGCAAAGGCTAATATCCTGCAATAAAGTGCAATTGAGAAAATGACATGATTGTATTATCAGCCTTTTTTTGGGGCACACTTGCCTATAAACTGCATAACATGTTTGTTTTAATAAATGACTCATTTGTATTGCTTTTCAAAGTAAGTTGACCTTTTTTAATTTACTTTTAAAGTAGGTCTATTATTTGCAAAAATGAATACTCACACGAGTACTCGAAAAAGTAATGTCCGTTTGGATATTTGAATCTGTGCCTATCCTGACACCTCGATCATGAAGCATTCACACAGATAACCTATTCCCTCACCGATGTACAGCTATTTAAATACTTCCAACGTATGTGCCTGATGTCAGGCTCACGCATCATTTCTGTCCACTGAGCCAGTCACTCCAGCCAAGATAAACCTTCTGAAAATATTTTCGAAAAGCATGTGAACTAAGGTCTGCTGTAACCCGTCTGGAAAACTTGCATCATAGTCATTTCATCCCAGCTGCGTCTGCGTCCTTTGCTTTTTCTTTGTTCCTTTGTTTGTTCTCATGTGTTCTCGTCCGTTTTTTTCTGAAAGGGACCAGAGGGCGCTTTGCGTGTTACAGACGCGTGCTTCCTCTTCTGTTGTTACTTTGCTCGACCATTAAATTGCCCCTTACTACCATTGCTATTTCCCGATAGCGCTGGTACTTCATTTTTTATTACACCGTCTGGTGACTTGAGGCGGACTCTATGCCTTCTGAAACCTTCCTCCATCCTACTTCCTCTAATTCTCTCCTCTATGTTCTCTATCTCTCTCAGAATCTTTCTTGCCCTCTTTATTTCTCTCTCATGTTGTCCTTCTCATCCTCTCTTTCTGGGTCCCTACCTCTGTCTTCCGCTCTCTTTCTCCCCCCTCTCTCTTCCTCTCCATATCCCCCCTCTCTTAAACTCTTCCCCCTCTTTCTCCGCCTCCCTCATTTTCCTTTTCACACACCCATTCACCTACAGCGGTGTCACTCTTTCTCTTTGAGAAGCTGGCATCACCTAGTTTGCCTTGGCACCGCCAGGTATAACGCCAGCCCTGGTTCTCTTTATGGACAATTTTATAATTTTGTTTAATAAAGAGAAAATGTTTACCCTAATTTTATGAAGTGAGTTTTTTGAGAACACTCATTTACAGCAAACGACCCGGGAACAATCCGGGTTAACTGCCTTTCTCAGAAACATAACAGAGAAAGGCAGATTTGTTTTGTTACTGGTCAGACGCTCAAACTGCTTCCTGCAGGCAACATATTTGGGCCTGTCTGGAGCTCCAGCACTGCTCATCTGATGCTGGTGTGTATTTGTGGGTACACTGTGCCCACTCTAGAAAACTAACGGGTCAAACCACAATCAGGTTTATATTCCCAGGACAACACCACCCAGTGCTTTACATTCACAGCTTTACATTTTCTCTGTGGATTATTGGCTTGCACCTTTTTCCCTTTGTAATTGTACCTTTAAGGACAACCCATAGGGCCCCGGTCAAAAGCACTACACTACAAAAAACACATCCTTTCCCTTTGTGATGCATGCTCACACCGACAGGCAATACCGGAGTTGAGAGATTTACAGCATCTCTCTGGTTCAAAATCTGTCATGTGTTATAGTTTTGTTCAGGTTTTCTACCAGACCCTCAACAAAACATTGCTGCATCCCAGTGATATATGTAGTCCCAGGCACAAGGGTGTGGTATCAGGCCAATATACCGCTGCTTAGGACTGTTACTGTAGGAACAACGCCGACATGCAGCCCTTAGTCTTAGTATATCAGACATGCATCCCTACTACCATAATACTGCCATATTATGAAGTTGGTTACCAACCAAATAAAGAGCTTGTCTGATTATTTTTATATGTACTAACAGATATGCAGTGGCTGTAAACCAATAAGCATTCAGGGTTTAAACAGATCATTGTATCACATTCAAACCTGGGTATGTAACTGCGTATATAACACAGGACAAAAACATTTCATACATCTATATGATTTTTATATATATATCTACAGCTCTGGAAAAAATTAAGAGACCACTGCACCTTTTTCTTTCCTTTCCAAAAAAGTCAAAAAGGAAGGTTTTGAGTGAGGAACAGGGTTCAAATTAAGAGACTGCAAATTGAACGCTTCTGTTCTTCACTCAAAACTTTCATTTTCAACTTTTTTGGAAAGGAAAGTAAAGGTGCAGTGGTCTTTTAATTTTTTCCGGAGCTGTATATACAGTGGCTATTTATTATCAGTTGTTAATTGTTACTAATTATGTTTTTAACTTGTTTAAAAATAGAAATGCGGGACCTAAGGAGTCATGTGTTATATGGCCATTATACTACGGCTGAGGACTGCCTCCCGGCACCAGTGACCTTTGAATATGATTTAAATCTGAATAATAAATAATCGTCAGGGTCGTAAACGTTCCTTAAAGCTCTGCGGTTTTTTTTACATCCACAGTTGTCACAAAGTGCTTTTAAAGACATCCAGCCTTAACCTCCAAAGAGCAAGCGATGCAGATGTGGCAGATACACATGTGAAGTGACAGTTAGTGAGCTGGAAAGCCTCTACAGCTACGTGAAACGGCTTTATCGTCTAAGGGGCATGAAATTAAACTCCCTTTCAGCTTTGAGGGAGAAAAAAGAGACAAAGCAAGTGTCTTGCTTTGCAATGTTTGTTCCCTCGGGACCACTTGTTAAATGTGATTTCCACGCCTTGTCTCATCAGAGTAAAACGGCACCGTTCACCGCTTTCTGCTGACACTCTAAATGAGGTCGCCATCTGGTGGATGGTCGATTGTGCTGTCATCGACAGCTGGCACAACACTCCAGCTAATATACTGTCAGAAAAAGTGTTTTTGGGGTCAAAGTTTCTCACTTGCCTCCAAACTTGTTTTCTTTTTGTTCCCAGTCAAATACTAGAGGGATGTTTGTTTTTTAGTCAATACTATATAATACAGTTTCTACATATTGTTTCCGTAGGACTGAAAGCTGGAAATGTTTTTATGATAAAGCCCACTGACTACAATATACATTTTATCTCTGCTGCAATACCTCCCAGTAGAGCGTTTATCTTTATCGCCATAACGCCCTCTAAGCTGAGTTACTGGTGGGAAACAATTCCGTTCATCAGTATTTGGTCTGAGGTTCACTCAGGAGCAAGGCTTGATTGTAATGTAATCATACAAGGGCTGTGGTTACAGTAGAAGTCAGCTGTATTTGTCCCATCGATTAAATACACTGGGTCCTGAGCTCGAGGCATCCCCCTGGTGGAGCTCGTCCCTGGTCGCGATCATGGCTTTCATGATATACCCTAATTAAGCTGATTGCTAGAGCATTTAATTAAATTCAAAGTGAAACAAGACTTTTCTTGGCCTTTAGAGGTTTGCGGAAAAGAGGCACTACAGTTTGAGCTATGGGACTATCCTTTGTGAATTCCTACAGACCACTGACTTCAAACTGATTCCACGGTGGGTTGTGTGTCAACGGGTTTCTGCTCCTCGCTTGTACTTGACTGGTGAGTAAAGTAATCACAAATTACTCAGGAACTCCCCTCAGCTAGTTGTGTAGGTACTGAGAGGGAAAATTCAGCCGAATAAGTTTGACACCAAGTTTGTCACCCCATCAATAGCCTGTGCTATGCTTTGGAAATCCGTCATCCAGAACCACTGTGGTCTGGAATATAAACTCTCCTTCTCTGTTTTGAATCCATGCAAACCCAAGGTAGTGAATGATTCTTCTTTTGTCTGTTTTTCTGACTCTCTCTTTCATCAGAATTGCAGAAACCTTGCATGTTTTGTTCAGGCAGTCATGCCATGGAAGCATGAAAAAGGGGCAAAGCCACATAAGGACAAGGCAGAGTTTCTGAGATCCAAAGGTTTCTGTTTTGGATGTTTAATGGAAGGTTGTACGATTCCATTCACTTCCATATAATACATTACATAACACTAATGGACAAGAGGCATGATATAGTGGTTTTAAAAATGTAAGGAATCTTCTGCAACTGTTATTAGCAATGTAATTTAAATGCGCTAAGGGCCAAGCCAGATATCGAGGCAAACTTGACGCTTTCCTTTATGCACCATCACCGAAACAAGGAAATTTAATTTGCAGGCACATTTCTTATTATATCTCCATTTGTATTTCACCTTTCAATTTCCTTCAGATTAGTTTTCATCCAGCTTCATTGCCGTTATAAGTTTCTTTAGAGGGAGATGGGAAACCATTAGGAAAAACAAAATGGGTTGGTTTTATCGCCTCATCCACATCTGAGTTGAACTGGGACTTCGCTCGTAACGACCCGCGATACCCTCGCTATCCCATCAGCAAAGCGCAACTAGTTTATTTGTCTGGGGTCGGATTTATTATTTTGCACTTTACCGGGCGTTCATTTATTAATTGCGTTTGCTGGCAGTGACATAAAAAGATGTATATCTGCAGTATAATAAAATAAGAATGAGAGGTCTGAGACTGTGGGAGGTCTCTGCTGGGTAACTGCGTGTTATAAAAGTGTGATCTATATTTCATACTCACCACAGTACCCTCTCAGCACAGAGGATGCTGGAACAAATTATTCCTCCCTCATCCACATTTAAATGCACTTTTGTTGTGTGCCTTGCCTTGGATGCCTTCTATGCGTGTCAAACGCCAACTTGCAAACGCGCGCACCAGGAATGGGAAAAAAGGAAAGGGAAAAAATATGACAGCGAATGAACTCACTACTATAAGTCGTTCAGGATAATCACTTCCCCTGAATGACTTAACTGTAAAGGCAATGATCCTCTTCAACATGTGCGTTTTGACCGTAGGACGTCTCCACCAAATTGATGAGACGGCGGTGAGGCGTGTGAATGTTGTTTCTTGACTAACTGTTGTTTCAGAGTGGGGGCGCTGATAGGGTGGTTAAGTAGTCAGACACTGGCTCTGCCGTTTCCTGGAACATCCTTTCAGATTAAAATGCTACCGGCTCTCCTAACATAATACACTGTTAGGCTAATGTAGCTACTTCCAGGATCCTTCACTTTGAATTTGTCAAGTCCTCATGCCAAGAGGGCCTCACTAGGGCTGTGTTTAACAGGCTGTGTGTGTTTGTGTGTGTGTGTCTGTTTGGGAGTATGTGTCTGTGTGTGTGTCTGTTTGTAACTGTGTCTGACTGCTACTTAGTTTTTCAGTACGGTGTCCCTCCGGAGTTCACTGATTTCCCTTCTTCATGAACACTACAATATCTTCCCCAACAAAGACTATGACAGGGCACTACCGCTGTAGCACACTGACTGATTCTGTTCGTTGTGTGTGTTTGTGTTTGTGTGCATGGTTGTTAGTGTCTGTTTAGTGTTAAACTACTCCTTCTGCCTGATCTCTTGAGTGCTCTGCAATACATTTGAGTGATGATAAAGCATTACATAATAATTAGTGAGACTTGCTGATTGCATAATGAACTGACTCCATCTGGCCATCTGTTTTCTTGATAACAGATAAGTTTAAAACAATAAGCCAAATGGAAGGACCATATTTGTATAGATATAGATACATGTACACTATATTGCCAAAAGTATGTGGACACCTCTACTAATTATTGAGTTCAGGTGTTTCAGCTACACCTATTGCTCACAGGTGCATAAAATCCGGGAAATAGCCATTAAATCTCCGTAGACACTGGCAGCAAAATGGGTTGTACTGAAGAGCTCAGTGACTTGAAACATGGCATGTTTAGGATAGAATGCCACCTTTGCCACAAATCAGATTTTTTCTGCCCTACTAGATCAACTGTATGTGCTATAATTATGAAGTGGAAGTGTCTAGGAGCAACAACAGCCCAGCCACGAAGTGGTAGTCTACACAAATTTGCAGAGAGGGGTTGCTGAGTGCTAAAGCGTGTAGCGCGTGAAAATCACCTATCATCTGTTGCACCACTCACCACAGATTTCCAAACTGAGGCACCATCAGCATAAGAGCTGTGCGTCGGGAGCTTCACGAAATGTATTTCCATGGCCGAGCAGCTGTACGCAAGCCTCACATCAACATACGTAATGCCAAGTGTCGGCTGGAGTGGTGTAAAGCACACCGCCATTGGACTCTGGAGCAGTGGAAAGCAGTTTTCTGGGGTGATGAACATATTAATGCCCATGGTTTTGGAATGGGATGTCCAATAAGCTCATTTTAGGTCTGATGGTCGGGTGTCCACATACTTGTGGCCATAGTGATGGAGCAGGTTAGGATGGACTTCATATTTAAAAGTTTGAACACACCTGCTCTTTCAAGGGTATTTTTATTTTTTTACTATGTTACACATTGTAGAACAATAGTGAAGACATCAAAACGATGAAATAACATGTGGAATCATGTTGTAATCACAAAAGTGTTAAAGAAATTTAAAATGCAGATTTATATTTTTGATTCTTCAAAGTATCCACCATTTGCCTTGATGATCGCTTTTCACACTCTACAATCACCTGACCTCAACCCAACTGACATGTTTGGAGATGGACTGCAGAGTGAAAAAAATCTGCTCTTTTGGTTGATACATCGTTCCATAAAGTGTTATTTTATAGTTTTGTTATCTTCAATGTTATTATAACAATGTGGAAAATAGTAAAACCAAAGAAATACTGTTGAATGATCAGATATGTCCAAACTTTGACTGGTGCGGTATATAGTTACTAATATAATTTAATATATTTATCTAATTCAACTAGTTTCTATCTGTCATTTCCGTGTTCATTAAGTATTTACAACCTTGTCTTACCACTGCTTCTCCCACCAGGCTTAGGAGAGTTGAAGATCAGGAAATTCTCTCTAATCTCTAATACGCAACCCACCGGGCTGTGCTGCTTCTGATCCCCTTACTCAGTGAGGTATTTGCCTTTCTTTGCCCGTCATTTGGGATTCTACTGATATAGCATATGGAGTTGTGTAACGCTGGTAATACCAAGCGTCATTAAACATTATGATTTTGAATTTTAGGACCTAAGTAAGCCCCCCCCACAAAAAAAAAAAATCTGATATTACAATGAAATTACCTTTTTTATGCTATGGTGCATGGAAATGAGTTATAAAATGTATGTAACATGGCTAACGCTCTATTTATTAGTTTGCAGGTCTCAAAAAGTTTTTTTCTAATGACAGATTTTGTCGTTGAAGAAATGTGTATGTAGCGCCACAGCCACAAACCAACCTCTCATCAAGCAATAATCAACAAGCTTTTTACTATGAATTATCCTTGTCTTATTATACCAGCGGATTCAATAGCCTCTTCCACAAACACACAGAGAATAGATAATAATAGATATAATAGAACATGAAATCATCACACAGTTTTGCCGCAGAGACAATAGAACTATGCCCTCCTTCCTTCAGCCCTGGGCGATGGGTGACCAATATGCACTGCATTGGCACTCCTGGTCACAACCGGAGATGGCACACCCCAGGATTGAACCCAGGGTGAAGTGGCGCCACGGCACTACACTAGTGTGTTGGATGGCTGCATCACTCGGAAGGGGAAAGGACTGTGACATACATGGGTAGCTAAAATGAATTATGACTCAAAGGGATACCATATCATGTCCACAGGATGTGAACAGCTGCTTAAGTTTGGGTTGGCGTGTGAATGCGTGCAAGTGCCTGTAAGCATTTTCTATGCTTCTGCACATGTGGAAAAAGGGCACGTCGTCAAGGAGTGACAGCCAGCTTCATAATAAGTACAAAACAATAGGATCTTTCCTGTTTCCCTGTATCTGTCTCTTCCTTCTTTCCCCTCAGGGCTCATCACTGATCATGTCCTGCTTCAACAACACGGGCAGAGAGAGGGTAATTTGTGTTCTGCTTCAACTCAATTCATCAACAGACAATACCGCGACTCCTTTAATGAAACTTAATGAATCATTTGCCAGGGACCGATAATTAGTCACGTCGGCGCGGCTGTCCTCGGAGGCCCGTGGTTGCTTGCGCGGCTTCGTCTCGGTTTTTGCGCTGGGTGATTTAAGTGCAGCCTTGTGCTCCTCTCATACTGCTGCTTCTGCCTTAATTACACTCAGTGTAGTTCTTCTACTTTGAGTACATCACTCTGAGTCAACAAAAGAAATACTAGAACTGCGAATGTTTCCTTTAGTTCAAGACCTTGCTTTCAAGCTGGTGTGAACTATGGATGGTCAGGTCTGGCATCCATACCTTTGTCTGTAAACTGAAAGTGGTTATGCTTCTAATCAAGCTGGTTACATCTCATTGAGCTGGTTAAAAGTGAACTTGTCTTTAGGCCTCTAACTATTATTTTAAACTGAAGGCATCGTTTGGTGACCTACTTTATCTGATTTGTTTTCTGTCAAGGAACCCGATCTGAAATCTTCTCTATGTATTATTATTTCTTTGCCTTTCAATGTACTCTTTGTATTTGGCTGCTGAAAAATGTTATGCAGTCCTGAGGCAAACTTAACCACAGTGATCCCCACACTGCTGTCAGAGCTTTTCAGAAGCTAGCTGACGCACAGGGACACCCAACAGCTGTTAGCTTGGATGGCTGTTGGCTTGTGCCTTCCCATGTGTGGGAAGCTCATTTAGCATTCATTTCGGCACAGTAATTGTGCGACTTGGGGCCATTACTGAAACAGAAAAGCAGAACCCGGAAGCTAGAATGCCAGAGACACCTCACAGCCTCTCAGTGGACTTTTGGCAGCCTTGACTTGAATGCATTCTTATCAGCTATCCTCACACTAGCCTGGAGCCAGATTTGAGGGTCCAATTTGACTCGCTGTCCTGTTCCTCGATTAACCCCTCAAACTGGTCTTGGCTAAGCATGCAGGCCCCAAACAGCACCACATTTGCAAGGCCATTTCACAGTGCTTTAGCTGGGCAAATTATTTTGTGCTTTTGGGTCCATATTCTGCCTCATTCTAAACAGATTTACCTTCCGCAAGTAGGCTTTTGCAGGAGATGGTTATCCAGTGATGTAACCGTTAACTTCAAAACCGAGTTTTTGCAATTGATCAGATAAACCCATTACAGAGCTGTGTTCACTAATGAAAACATTCCGTAATGTAAAGCTTTTCAACAATGAGAGACATTTTCGTTTGGATTTTCCTGGTACCATTATGAATGTTCGCTGTGTGAAGACATGACGAAATATGTGAGGCACTAAGGCATGCGCTCAAAGTGGGGACAGCTGCAGGACTATTGACCCTTTAGCAGATAGCCGTTGCTATCTCCCACATTCATTTGAATAGGAGGCTTATCCCCCTTCCTGCCTTCCCCTAAATGTTAACATCCTTTCATCATCATTATGAGAGAAAATGCCTTTTCACATTGGGCTCTCTGGGGCAGCTTCACGTTGATTCTAAATTCACATTCCCCCGCATTCCCCCAAGCTGTGGTCAAGGCGATAGGCTGGCTGTGACAAATGCAAATACCCCGACGGTGCACATTTACAGTCAGAATCATACTTTGTAATATGGGGCTGATAGTGAGAGGCAAATATAGGGATTGACACGGTCTTAAAATGTGCATACGTTTCTATACAACACAGTAAGTGGCGCGCATATGTGTTTGATGTAGGAAGACGGACTGGGATGCGGGTGCAGTGTTGTGCAGATGTTTTATCAGCCGTTAAAAATCAGGAGGTGGCTCGATGTGTTATGCACAGTCTTGTTAGTCTCCGTAGGACAGACGGACGATTACTGAAGGCAACAGGAAAAGAAACTGCTCAGATGGCAAGATTTTCTGCCCTGCCCTTGGGTTGACGGGGGATTCTTCTTTTGAATAGTCATCAATGATTTTGCCTGCCAGCTTTCTAGCCCCGGAGTCATGTAGGCCCTTGATGGAGTGCATGTGACAGCTGGTGACCCTTTCTGCCGACCTTCCAGTTCTATGCAGTTTTACCTCTGCAGCAGGAACACCCACACAAGGCAGTGATGGAGCAGGTTAGGATGGACTTCACAAATGATGCGTAATGCTAGGTCAAGATAGAGTGGGATATGTTTTGGGGGGTTTTTGGCTGTCACAAGTGTCACTTCTGCGGTCATACCTTCTTAGAGATTGGTGGGGTTTGGTTGTCCTCCCATCTTAAATTGTGCCAGTATATTTCATACAAGATATATATTCCCAAGGTCAAAACTAGCACACTGCATAGGAAATAGGCCGTTTGTGACTCAATGCACAATGTAAATGTTATTTACAAAAAAACATGTTTTGTTACATCATTTAGTTTTTTTTTAAATCTTTATATGTGCTGAATGCTTTGTGTGTATTCTTATGCTGACCTGTGGGCCTTGAAAAGTAGTTCAATTTGTTGTGCTTCTCAAAGACAGGGAAGCTTGAAGGCATGTCACATTATCTGTTTTAATGGTTCATTAGGAAAGATGTTATGTGGCCAGTACACCACAGCTAAGGGCTGGCCTGAGAAATCTCAGAATGCCTGGTTTCAGCACTCAGCTTAGGTATATAATATATGGACCAAAAAAAACCTAGAATTAGAACAGTATGTTTTGTCATATAATTGGTATACAGTATGGCCCTTTTACAGTCATGTTATGAAGTACACCCTGAAAATTATTTATTTTACTGTGTCTTGTTTACATATTTTGTAACATTTGGATACATGGCTATTTGAGCCAGATTTCAACCACATTAATTGATATGGATTTATTGATTTCTTTTTTACCATTTATGAAAATAAAATCAAGAGAACAGAAATGCAATTTCCTAATTCAAAAGGACCTACGATATGTTTCACCCGTGAGTCTGGGAGGGGTTATAAAGCAATTATAAGTACATAATTTCACTTTGGATCATCTACAAATGGATAAAAATCCAGACCACTGGCTATCTACATAGGACAGGTTGCCCCACTAAATTCAGCCCAAGAGCTTACTAAAAGTTGCTCATAGAAGTCTTGTGGCAGCATTGGGTTTTGGGCGGCTTTGCTTTCTCAGGGCCTGGCCAACTAGCCACCATTGAGTCAGCAATGAAATCCATATAGTACCAGAGAATTAATGAGGTGAATGTGAGGTCCTCTGTCAAACTTACGCTGAACTCAACATGGCTCTTCCATCAGGGCAATTGAAACATACATGTGGAGTTACAATGTCATGGTTAAGAAATAAAAAAAGTAGGGTTAAGGAATTGCAGAGTCAAAGCCCAGACTTCAAACTTATCGAAATGCTGTGGTGGGACTTAAAGCGGGCCGTGCATTTATGAAATCACTCCAAAATGACACATTTGAAGCAGTACTGTAAACAGGAGTAGGCAACAATTAATTTGAGTCAATATAGACTGATGGACATTTGCAAGAAAGGGCTAAATTAAGTTATTGTAGATTTTGGATGAATACATGATTGCAAAGTATAATCTTTCAGTGTCATTTGTTAAATTAGGTACCCTCTATCTTTCAGAAGTGAGTATTTGTAAGAAAAAAGACAACTTCCCTGGGGGTGTATGTATACTACCGTTCAAAAGTTTGGGGTCACTTAGAAATGTCCTTGTAATCCATAAATCCTACATGAAATGAGTTTGAATAGGAAATATAGCAAAATGAATAGGAAATATAGTCAGCTTAGAAATGTTTTATTTAAATAATAATGTCCTTTGCTTTTGTCAAGGAATCCTCCATTTGCAGCAATTGCACCCTTGCCGACCTTTGGCATTCTTGAGGCAAGCTGAAGAGATTTCACTATGCACCTTCCAGAAGTTTGATTGGCTTGATAGGTATTTCTCATGTACAGTACCATGCGGTCAATCTGCTCCCACAACAGCTCAATAGGGTTGAGATCTGGTGACTGTGCTGGCCACTCCATTATAGACAGAATAGCAGCTGACTGCTTCTTCCCTAAAAGGTTCTTGCATAGTTTGGAACTGTGGTTTGAGTCATTGTTCTGTAGTAGGAGGAAATTGGCGTTGCAAAATGGAGTGAGTACAGCCTTACTGCTTCAAGATCCCCTTTACCCTGTACAAAACCCCCACTTTACCAACACCAAGCACCCCCAGATCATCGCATTGCCTCCACCAGGCTTGGCAGATGGTGTCAAGGACTCCTCAAGCCTCTTTTCATTTGGTCTGCGTCTCACAAATGTTCTTCTTTGTGATTCGAACACCTCAAACTTCGAACACTTCAAGATTCATCTATCCATAAAAACAAATTTCCAATCATCCTTATGCCCAGTGTATGTGTTCTTTAGCCCATATTAATATTTTCTTTTTTTTGGCCAGTCTGCAATATGGCTTTGTCTTTGGCTTTTTTAACTCAGCCTAGAAGGCCTGCATCCCAGAGTCACCTCTTCACTTTTGACATAAACATTATTGTTTTGCGGGTACTATTTAATGAAGGGACCTGTGTTGAGGACTTCTCAAACTAGACACTCTATTGTATTTGTCCTCTTGCTCCACTGTGCACAGAAGTCTCCCATTCTTCTCTCTATTCTGGTTATAGCCAGTTTGTGCTGTTCTGTGAAGGGAGTAGTACACCATTGTACTAGATCTTCATTTTCTGGGCAATTTCTTCATGAAATAGGAAATAGCCTTCAGTTTCTCAGAACAAGAATAGACTGACGAATTTCAGAAAAAAAGGTATTTTTTTTCTGGCCATTTGTAGCCTGTAATCAAACCCACAGACGCTGATGCTGAAGATACTGAACTAGTCTAATGAAGGCCAGTTTTATTGTTTCTTTAATCAGCACAACAGTTTTCAGCTGTGCTAACATAAACGCAAAAAGTATTTTCTAATGATCTATTAGCCTTTTAAAATGATGAACTTGGATTAGCAAACACAGTGTGGCATTGGAACAGAGGACTGATGGTTGCTGATAATGATAGTCTGTATGCCTTTGGAGATATTCCATTGAAAATCAGCTGTTACCAGCAACAATAGTCATTTGAAACATCATCATAACTACACTATATTATGATAAATTTTGTTATTTTATTGGACACAAATTGTGCTTTTCTTTTCGACAACAAGGACATTTCTAAGTGACCCCAAACTTTTGAACGATAGTGTAGTTTTTCACTTGACTATACCACAGCCTTCACCCAGTTTCCAGGATTCACACCAGACAGTTTATTGTTTCACATAAAGAAATATACCAATAATAAAATGTCATGTGGAATGTGTAATACTTCCCTGAGTGCTCTACCTACCGTATGCCAACTTCCATTATGATGTCTCACCACTTGATGCCCTAACAGAAGCGTGTTTTAGTTGTATTAATAGGCTTGATGAAGGGCCATGAAGAACTTCTTCCTACAAAACAATCAAACTACCTTGCTGTGGGACATTCGCTTTTGTTATGCTCCTGGACAGCCATTGACGTGCCCTTCTCCTTTATGCTTAAATTATTGAAAGACTTGCCCTTCAGCTGGTGGATCAGTCATTATTGTTATTGATGAGCTAGCTTTCTTCTGGAAAATAGTCTTATAAAATATTAATGTGACTCTTAGTTATCCACAGAGTCTGAGTTGTAGCAAAATAAGTAGAAATACTCATTTTGGTTGCCGATACTTTTCATACTTGAGTTCAGGAGCTTCGCAATGCTTTTGATCTTATATTTCATGGGAGGAACAGTCCTGTTTGGCTCAGTTTGTAGGGCATGGTTCTTGCTAACGGGGGGCGTTGTGGGTTTGATTCCCATGGGGTCCTGTATGAAAGTGTACGCACCGCTCAATGTAAGTCCCTCTGGATAGGAACTTCAGCGAAATGACTCGACGGAATTGTAAAGGAGCAGGAAGTCAAACAGTTGAAAATGACAAGGTCCCCTGTTACTTGGTGCTGCTAACCACTTGCCCAATTCTTCCCTAACCTCGTACCTCTGTCTGTCAGGTGACCACCCTAGTGAACACCAGTAACAAAGGGCCCAGTGGCAAGAAGAAGGGACGGTCCAAGAAGGCCCACGTACTGGCTGTGTCGGTGGAGCAGGCCACGCAGAACTTCCTGGAGAAGGGCGAACAGATTGCCAAGGACAGCCATGACCTCAAGGAGGAGCTGATCCTTGCCGTGGAGGATGTCCGCAAACAAGGTATGTCCGCAAGGAGACACTGTACTTGTAGTTTCCCACTGTTTTACATTCTGTCCACTGCATGAACCCATTTAAATTAGACAAGATGTACCCAATGCTCTCACAGGGACACAGTAGTTCCTTCTGTTTACACATGTATATACTGCATCAATCCATTAAATTAGACAGTGAGGTATACCCAAGGCACTCACAGGGACAATGCACTTGTAGTTCTCAGTTTTACATGCCCATGTGACAGCAAGGTCAGACAGACAGACATAGAGAGAGTCCTCTTCAGGACACCATACTTTCAATTAGATATTTGGCAGACGCTTTCATCCAGAGCAAGTTAGTTAGGGTTGTATTAGGCAACCCTATTCCTGCAGAGCCGCAGGGACTCTGTGCTCTTCCAACCAGACTCCAAACCAGACCTAATGCTAATCGACCAATTCAGGGAAATGAACCTGGTCTTCCGGAACTGTAACACAAGTTTTGTTGTTTTGAAATGATACAATGGCAGTGGGGATGTAGAACAGACTCAGCCTTACTTTGAGGGTATTTTCAGCCATATCGAATAAACCATCGAATAAACTAGACACAACAGCTGTCTTTTATTAGGCAGGTGTGTTTGTTTGCATCATCAGCGCATGCACAAGAGCTGTTTGAGTCTAGTCTTGTTTCAAGGTTTTGCATTTGCATTTGTAATCGTTTACTGGTGTCTGACAACACTTGCGCCATCTATTGGTGTAGGACAAGTAATTATCAGCGCAAATCAAGCTGGCTGTTATAATGCAGATAAATCAGTTTAATTTGATCATAAACATAACCAAGATATTATGTGTGCCAAAATCAACTGTTGATTTTTTTCATGAATGAAAGCACTGATTAGCTCTGCAATGGCAAATGACCTGGTAGACAAAAGAATGCTCACCATAATTAAGAACAAAACAACAAAGAACTGTCTGACAGATCCGGAACACACTTCAGGAGGTGGGTGTGAATGTCAGCCACTACAATTCACAGAAGACTTCACCAGCTGCAGTAAAGAGGCTGGACTGCAAGGTGGAAAAACACTAGTTAAGGTCAAAAACATGATGGCTGAAAACCTACCAAAAAAAAACCTCCGGAGTTCTGGATTAAGGTATTGTGGACACAAAAAATGAATGTGCTCCAAATGAGCGATGGCAAGTGGAAAGTGTGGAGAAGAAAATGTAACGGACATACCAACTTATCTGTCAAATAAGGGGTGTTATGTTTTGGGCATGTTGATTTTCCGCTAGAGCTGGCTTACATCAGTGATGATGTAACCACTGACGGCAACAGTAGGATGGACTCTGAAGTGTGCAGATACCTCCCAAATGCCTCAAAATTAATTAACCACACTTCACCTTGCAGCACAACAATCATGTCCAACTCACTGCAACCAAGGCATCTTCCAGGGCCAAAAAATTTAATGTTGTTGACTGGTCAAATCAATCACCCATCTTGAATCCAATTAGGAATCCATTTCATTTGTTGAAGACTGAAGGCCAGAATTCCTCAAATCAGACAGGAACTGAAGACTGCAACAGCACAGACCTTCATCACCAGGGAAGATACCCAGTGTCTTGTAATGTCTATTGGTTACAGACTTTTGTGCAAAGGATTTGTAACCAAGTTCTAAATATCATGCATTTATTTGAGATTATGTTAATTTGGCCAATTACTTACGGGGGGACTTTGTATAAAGATGGAGGGGACAATGTATAGAATGGCAGCAATTCCCAGTTTATGGATGCAGATACACTCAAATGAAAGTGGACAGTCTCCACTTTAACCTCTCAGACATTGTTTTATATAAAATCCACTGTGCTAGAGAACAGAGCCGAAACAACAAAACTTGTGTCACTGTCCAAATACATATGGATTTGAGTGTAAATCAAAAAAAGCGGTATTCCATAACCAAGCGATCAGCACAGTCAGACAAGTACAAGGGCTTTTTTATTTTTTCCCCTCGCTGCTCTCTGGTGCATTCAGAGATAACCGCCTCCACAATCTAAGACAGGGAACACTGTTCCGAATACATACAAGAGACAGCATACGTAACCCTCCACAGGTCTGCTGTCCAGAGCCCGTCTCTATTCTGGTTCATGTGCAGAACTGCTGTGACATCATTTATTAAAACCTTGAAAGATGCCCGCGTGCTTTTATTCCCTTCAGAGGCCTCATTTTCTTCAGGAGAACACTTGAAAGGAGAACTTGGTCTACTTTATGGGTACCCGGGTTTAGAAATTCCCCTGTTTTTCTCCTCCTCAACCTCAGAAGGAGTACTACTATTGATGATGTTTCCTCTTCGCTGAGCCTTAAATCCTCTTGTCTCTCCATGAACCTCGCTTCATCTAACTCCAGTTGTCTGGCACACTTACACGCACACACACGTGCACACACAGCCTTCAGCATTGTATGGAATCTGCGTGGCGGAAAGCAGACTCTGAAATCAGACTCTATTTCTTAGGCTGTTGCCCAGGTGGGTCCCAGCAGGGGTCTTCCATTAAAATACACCAGCATTGGCACAGAGTGCTCTCTTTCTCACGCAGGCGCTCTTCCTCTTTTTCCCCATCCATCTTCTTCCTCACTTTCAACAAGAACAAGAATGAAGTAAAAAGCATTATCTGTAATCGGGGAAAGTGTGACATTCTTCAGACACACATTTACCACTCTGTCTTTGTTGTGGTAAATTGTTGTAAGGGCCGGTAGTTATCAAGTTGTGCCTTGGAGTGTGCTGTGTTGGAAGTCCTAGACTTTTTAGATCTTTCTCATTCTTAAAAAAATGGCATGTTTTAAACTTGTTTTAAACTTAAAAAATGTCATGCTTTAAACTTGGAAATGACTTCTGCTGGATCCCTTACCATGTCACATTTTATTAGAGAATATTGTAGTGTTATGGGTGTTTACCTATTTAATGCCGCACAAACTGCTTTCATCATGCACTATTGGTTTTCTTTAATTTCAGTGTTAAGGACTCTAGCTAGATAGTCCTATACTTTTTTACCAGGAATCCTGTCTAGTTTCTGTAAGTCATACATTTTCTGTCCTTCAGCTTGATAGGGGCTGTTATTCAGGAAGTTGAAACTTATGTTGGAAGACAGTTTACAGAGATCAGTGCGTTCCTTGTCTCTGATACGTAGAGCATGCCTGCGGACTCTATGTGTATGACAGAAGCTTGGTGTGTGTGTGACTGAGAGATACCTTGTGTCTAAGAGAGAGTGTCAAGCTAATGCAGAATTTCTCTGACTCAATGATCCTTGAGATCAAATCATGCATGGGTAATTACACCTTCATCTTCAAAAAAGCCCAGCACTATACTGCGCCACACACAATTCTTCCCCTTATTCGTCATTAATCTCTCCATTCTCCAGTTCCTACTTTTGCACATCTGTCTAGTCATTGTGAGATATAACAATAATAATAATAAACACAAATTATAGGACAAAATAAGGGCCCCTAGGACCACCCTAGGACAATAGGTGACCCTGTTGCTAACGTAGGAAACACTGACTGTAGACTGTAGTCAGAATCACATCTACACATACCCAGATTTGATGTAACTTTTCTTTTAGTGGTAGAGAACATATAGGGACACTATACAAATTATACGTAAAATTGACATACGTTTATATTCAATTGGAAGCTTACCATAGATGATACTGGCGGTAACAGTATATCCTGTATGTTAAAGATCTAGTCTTTGAGCTGTTATTTGGACGCAGTATTGTTCATCTGTTTACTTAACAGCTAATCGTTTGAAGGTGGTTTGATGTGCAACGCGTAGTGTTCTTAGTCTATGCCTGGTAGAAAGACGATTACTGAGGGTCACAGCACCTGTTCAGGTGGCTGGAGTTTTTGGTCGTGACTGACCATTACTGGTCACCTGAAATCTGCCTGCCGGAAGCTAATTTTTAGAGCAGTGGTTGACCTGAGTAGTCTACAGGCCTTCAGTTCTTACGCATACACATGGAATACGCCAGTGCAAACCCAACTGGGAAGAGCACTGCTGTGTTCTATAGCCAAAGGATTGATGTTTGGTCGACCTTGACGTGATGAGTCATTGTATTTCAATTCCGAACACGTCAAGACAGAGACCCAGTAAAGCACTCTAAAACAATGCTAGGGGACGTTTTCTTTCATTTCTTTTCTTTCATCTGAAAATGATATTAGATTTTTTCTAATCTTGAAATGGAATTTCTCACTGGTTAAGCACTCAGCAGTTCAGAGTAATGGAGCGGCGTAAAGTTCCTTCTTTCTTGATGGATTACGCGCGCGCGCGCGCGCGCGCGTGCGTGCGTGCGTGTGTGGGAGAAGTTGAGTGTAGGAGTGTTAAATTCTCCTGATTGATAATCTCAGGCCCTGGCTTTGGGCTAAGCTTTTGGAGAACTTAACGATCCCAAGATGTTTACTCTGCGGTCACGCCACATTAACGCTTTGATTGTCTGCGGCCGGTTGAGCTGCTGCCACCCCCATCATGTCGGAATGCTGCATAGGCTACAGCCGATTATCAAAGGCCTGCAATTGGGATGCTGGTTCACGGGTCACGTTGCAAGCCCGTAGTTCGGCACAACACTCGCGATCCTCAGTAGGTAACTTTACGCCTCTTTAAATAGTGCTCTTTCATCTCAGGAATGTTTCTTTTCAGGGTAGCCGACGTCGACCGTGCAGCATAGTCAATGTTGTTTTCCTGTCTGCAAGTCAAATCAACCCCCCCCCCAACTATATGTGGTTCAATGAGCCCTCGCCCGAATCCGTTGTTTTCCTCAGAGTGAAATTGGATTGCATGTGCAATACTTGTATGGTGGAAAAAGAAACTTGCGGCGAATCCTCTGTAGCTGTTGAATACACATTCATCATCCATCCGACACTCCGCTCTGTAGTTTTCTTCATCTCCTGTGCACACTGCAGACAGACATGAAACTGCCAAGCCATTCGGGATCCTCAACGCATCAGTGGCTCACAGGGCCACACGGTCCTCCATCGAGCAATGACTGAAAGAGGGAGAAAGAGCGAGATTGAGAGAACGGGGAGAACAATGAGATGGAACCAACAGTTCGTTAGACCCTTCACCCAACTGGTCCTGGGGCCAAAAACCTGTCCGATTAACAAATAATTAAATTAAATCAGAACAATTAAACCAAATTACAACACAGTCAAAACTAAACTACAGTATCTCACAAAAGTGAGGACACCCCTCACATCTTTGCCAATATTTGATTATATCTTCTCATGTGACAACACTGAAGAAATGACACTTTGCTACAATGTAAAGTAGTGAGTGTACAGCTTGTATAACACTGTCCCCTCAAAATAACACAACACACAGCCATTAATGTCTAAACCGCTGGCAACAAAAGTGAGTACACCCCTGATTGAAAATGTCCATATTGGGCCCAAAGTGTCAATATTTTGTGTGGCCACCATTATTTTCCAGCACTGCCTTAACCCTCTTGGGCATGGAGTTCACCAGAGCTTCACAGGTTGCCACTGGAATGACTGACATCACAGAGCTGGTGGATGTTAGAGACCCTGCGCTCCTCCACCTTCCGTTTGAGGATGCCCCACAGATGCTCAATAGGGTTTAGGTCTGGAGACATGCTTGGCCAGTCCATCACCTTTACTCTCAGCTTCTTTAGCAAGGCAGTGGTCGTCTTGGAGGTGTGTTTGGGGTCGTTATCATGTTGGAATACTGCCCTGCGGCCCAGTCTCCAAAAGGAGGGGATCATGCTCTGCTTCAGTATGTCACAGTACACATTGGCATTCATGGTTCCCTCAATGAACTGTAACTCCCCAGTGCCGGCAGCACTCATGTAGCCCCATACCATGACACTCCCACCACCATGCTTGACTGTAGGCAAGACACACTTGTCTTTGTACTCCTCACCTGGTTGCCGCCACACACGCTTGACACCATCTGAACCAAATAAGTTTATCTTGGTCTCATCAGACCACAGGACATGTTTCCAGTAATCCATGTCCTTAGTCTGCTTGTCTTCAGCAAACTGTTTGCGGGCTTTCTTGTGCATCATCTTTAGAAGAGGCTTCCTTCTGGGACGACAGCCATGCAGACCAATTTGATGCAGTGTGCGGCGTATGGTCTGAGTACTGACAGGCTGACCCCCCACCCCTTCAACCTCTGCAGCAATGCTGGTAGCACTCATACGTCTATTTCCCAAAGACAACCTCTGAATATGATGCTGAGCACGTGCACTCAACGTCTTTGGTCGACCATGGCGGGGGCTGTTCTGAGTGGAACCTGTCCTGTTAAACCGCTGTACGGTCTTGGCCACGGTGCTGCAGCTCAGTTTCAGGGTCTTGGCAATCTTCTTATAGCCTAGGCCATCTTTATGTAGAGCAACAATTCTTTTTTTCAGATCCTCAGAGAGTTCTTTGCCATGAGGTGCCATGTTGAACTTCCAGTGACCAGTATGAGGGAGTGTGAGAGCTATAACACCAAATTTAACACACCTGCTCCCCATTTGCACCTGAGACCTTGTAACACATACGAGTCACATGACACCGGGGACGGAAAATGGCTAATTGGGCCCAATTTGGACATTTTCACTTAGGGGTGTACTCACTTTTGTTTCCAGCGGTTTAGACATTAATGGCTGTGTGTTGAGTTATTTTAAGGGGACAGCAAATTTACACTGTTATACAAGCTGTACACTCACTACTTTACATTGTAGCAGTGTCATTTCTTCAGTGTTGTCACATGAAAAGATATAATCAAATATTTGCAAAAATGTGACGGGTGTACTCACTTTTGTGAGATACTGTATATGTACTGTAAAGGGAAATTCACACCCAGTGGTACTGTATCTGGCCCTTAATCAAAAGCACATGCTTAAAAAATATCTCACTTGCTCTGCCAGTACATCATTGCTACAGAATGGTAGACCCTGGAATACCTGCCTCCCTGTGGAGGCAAGGCTGTGTGTCCTCTGCACAACCTGAGATGGAGCTGCACATCCTGACAAAATGTCTGAAATATAAAACAATTAGCGCCATTATTTAAGGTTTCAATGACCTCTGATGAGAAGCCATCCTTCTCGGGGAAGACACAAGGAGTTGCCTTTGGGAGCCCACTATGTTGCTGCCTTCCACAAAATGAGCGACAATGTCTGACATACCAACACACCTGTCTTACTGTATGTATTCTTTGTTCTTTTGATTATTGTTTGAGTTCGGTTGGCAGTCTAGTTTTGTGTGGTTAATATTGTTATACTGTAAATTAATCTACTATTTTACATTTCGTACTGTATGTTGTGTCATTCTAATTACCCATATAATGATTGAGGAAGAGAGAGCGGGGGAGAGAGAGATAATTTATGTGTGTGTACATGCTTGACCTTTATTTGCTAATGGGGAAGCTCTCTACTCATGAGAAAACAGATCAATCAGACTGTAGCACTAGATGCTTTATAAGACCCGAAAGAATTGGGCAGCTAACCTTGAGCTAGGACAGGACAGCACTTGTCAATTATACAAACTGAAATCACCGCAGCTCACTTAAATCCAATTATTAATGCACACAGGTCCAAGGTACTAAATTATGAGAGTGTCTATTTACCATGCAAGAAAAGTTTTATATTATTTGCTGCCTTGCCTATTTTGTCTGCAAACATTGGAGGAAAATATCTGAATTTCAATTTTATTGTTTGGGAAAATATTTGCACCTTTTTTGTCTATTTTCCACAGGTTCCTGTGTTTACCCTTATGCCCCATTGTAGATCAGCCTGTGGGTGTACTAGAGCAAAACCTTGTTCCAGAGGAGCATATTTTTATTATTTTTTCGATCCATTTCTTAGGAGTTTATTTGTGAATGCACCTAATGAGGAGGATTTTCCACTGGCTCCTTAGCTTAGCTTTTGGTTGATAGAACGGCTTGTGAGCGTTTTACAGCATAAATAAACACATCCACTTGTTCCAGAGACTTTGATGATTCGAATGGAGTTACTTATTAGTTGTTATTATTACTTATTATTGTTACTCCAACTGTTGGTTCATAGTGATTGTCTATGTCATAAGACAGCCAGCACTGACGACTGGGCTAAATCTAAGGCTCTGTGTATCTGAGCGGAAAATGGCGGTGACCAGCTCCTTCCCCTGGCTCCCCTTTCAATTGATGTTTGCCACGCATTTGTCACAGGCAGTTGTGATGCCTGTCTCTGCAAAAAGACTGCAAATTACACATTCTGGTAATGCATTTACGGTAATGGCTTAAATCGCCTGGTTCACAAGATTCTGCTGAACACAGTAAAAGGAAAAATGGCACAGCTAGAACAAGCATAACGGAATGAGGCGACATAATCACATGACCAAATTCAATCATGATTGTTTGATTATAGACTCATGTGACATCTCTGAAGACTAGTACATTCAACATTTTGATAATGTTGTTTTTTATACTGCACCGACTCAAACAAAGCAATTTGAGCATCATTCAAATTATTTTGTTGTGATAACATTATCAGAACACTAGGTAGGGAGCTTTGAAAGTACATTGCATTCATTGTTGTAGGCTATTAGTTGTTTAGCTTCTCTCTTTTAATATGAGCAGGCTGGCTCAGGTTAGACTGGAGGTAAAACAAATAGGTTTCTTTACAATACAAAAGGCTGGAACTCAATTTGGAGCCACCACTTGAGGTATGTTGATTTGCTTCGATCATTCAGTGAATAACTTCACCCTGCTCACGCATTAGCCCAGGGGTTCTTTGGAGACTGGTGTAATTGGCCAAAATCGTCTGGATTTGGGGGGTTAGTGTATACAAGTACAGTTGCCTTTCGTCATCACGCTCTAGCAAGTCCTTGGGTGCCTGTAAATCTAGGTGGGAGGCCGGTGAGTGTGTTACTTCCTGTCTAGACTCTCTGGTTGACTAAGCAGCGTGATAAGAACCAAAACGGCATCAGATTATGCCTTGCTAGACACATATCTCATCATCGACTGTCCAGAGTAGGCTGGGAGTTGCTGCGCTGAAGCAGGGTCTTAAATATTAGGGAAAAAACTGAATCATAGTCAGTTAAAATATTATTTGATACTTGGTAATGTACATTGGAAAAGCTTGTTGACTGGAATACAGTGCCTACAGAAAGTATTCAGCAGCCTGTAGTATCTTTGTAAAAGATCGATGTATATTACAAAATAGGTTACAAATTGGTTATATATTTTTTGGTCATCTACAAAATGTGCTCATATCAAAAAGGGACAATTTTGCATTAATGAAGTTCTTCTGGGTGAGTATTACTAAAATGTAAAACACTAATACCAAGTACTCATTATTATCACGTATTCATCCCTTCAGTAATTACTGTTTTTTGAAAGTTTCTAAGAGGCTTGCACAACTGGATTGTATAATATAATGTGTTTTTTGTTTTTTATTGACCCTTCCTAGGCAGGAATTTTGAAATGTTGCCATAGATTGTCAAGCCAATTTAAAACAAAACTGCAACTAGGCTACTCAGGAACATTCAGTGTCTAAGTAAGCAATTTCTATTTCCCTTTTCATAGAATCTCAAGTGCTTCAAGAACAAAAAAATCTATATGTCATGCCAGGTCAACCAACTGAGGCCAAGTGTTTGAGCTGCATTCTCGGAATATGGAAATGGTAGATGATGGTGATGGAGTCTGCTGAGGGCAAAAATTCTGATCTGAAAGCTGCTGGACTTCTATTCCTTTTTCTTTGACACCCGTTGTGATGCCTTAGTAACTCTGGGCGCCACATTCAGTTCCGATTAGTAGCTAGTTATCCTGAAGATGTGAGAGAAAACACCACTTGTTTTCCTCTCACCCTTCAGGCAACTCCTCAAATAATGTTCTTAAAAGTTAAGAAACTACTGTTGCAGTAAAGTGCCAAAAAAAGGGTATCTTAAGACAAATTTTGTTCTAACACCCCAGCTATATGCAATTAAACTCAATGAACATTTAAAAACATTTTAACATTTTAAATGTAAGAAACACTGACTACTATATATGTGTGTGTGTGTGTGTGTGTCTACACACACACACACACACACACAGTTGTGCTCATAAGTTTGCATACCCTGGCAGAAAATGTGAAATTTTAGCATTGATTTTGAAAATATGACTGATAATGCAGAAAAACTGTCTTTTGTTTAAGGGTAGTGATCATATAAAGCCATTTATTATCACATAGTTGTTTGGCTCCTTTTAAACACTAGAACCGCCAAATGCCTGCGCCAATTGGCGTTTGAGTTTGTAATTAAAATAAAACTGCCGTTTTAAAAGCTACCCCCTCCTCCTTCCATGACTTTTCCTAAATAGGCGTATATTACATTGTTCCCTTGTTGGAATTCTAAACTGATGAACAGAACACTATTTAGAGACTATTTACCTGTTTTTTTACCCTGTTTTCCGACCTAATCCGCCAACAGCCCAGGCCACTTAGCGTTGGTACCCAAATGGTACCCAGGCACTAATCACCCTTCACTGAATGCATGACGTCAATGGATGAATGCTCGATACTCCCAGATGAATGAAAAAATAATTAGGCTATTATTGAAACAAAATACAAACGATATAGGCTACTTACCACATGGGTTACCGGTTTTCAATAGGAGATTCAGATTATTGTGTAGGCTAATTCATCAAATGTAAATCGAAAATATAAATCTACATTATTTTAGGAGGGAAAGAGAAACTAAATCGCACACACATCGTAAGTGCCGTTCACAGCCTATTCATTTCGGACCTTGTCTTTTTCTAATAATGCCTCTCGGTTTTTCGATAACTTATTCATGTCACCTATAGAGAAATATTATTTGTCAGTAATCTAGGAGACTCGAGCTATGCATTGGCATTGAAATCAACTCGATAGCCCCACTATGCAAAGACGCGCTGTTCATAGCCTATTCATTTCGGACCTCGTCTTTTTCTATGTATTCTTTTTTGTAGTTTTTTTTTCGTATGATGAGACCTTCAATACAAACGCATTCTTGTATTTTTCAAATTCATTAACTATTTAAACCAAACAAATTCTGTAATTCATTATATTTTAGACATCTGTATAGTTTGATGATGATCCAGTAGATGAACTGATGCTCTGGCTGGACGGTGATACTGTGGAGGAGAATGTCCATGCTAATAGGGACGATTCGGATGCCAATGACGCTAAATGGCGTTTGGCTCTGGTTGTTACTGAGGGTCAAAAAGGCCTGGCGGTTCTAGTGTTAAATCATAATGATAACAGAAATCACCCAAATGGCCCTGATCAAAAGTTTACATACCCTTGAATGTTTGGCCTTGTTCCAGACACACAAGGTGACACACACAGGTGAAAAAGGCAATTAAAGGTGAATTTCCCACACCTGTGGCTTTTTTAATTGCAATTAGTGTCTGTGTATAAAGTCAGTGAGTTTGTTAGCTTCTCACGTGGATGCACTTAGCAGGCTAGATACTGAGCCATGGGGAGCAGAAAAGAACTGTCAAAAGACCTGCGTAACAAGGTCATGGAGCTTTAAAATTGTCAGTCAGTACTGTTCAGTCACTTATTATGAAGTGGAAAATTTGGGGATCTCTCAACAGATATTTTGGACCACTCCTTGTAAGCAAACTGCTCCAGCTGTGCCAGGTTTGAAGGGTGCCTTCTCCAGACTGCATGTTTCAGCTCCTTCCGCAGGTGTTCAATAGGATTTAGATCAGGCTCATAGAAGGCCACTTCAGAGTCGTCCAATGTTTTGCTCTTTGCCATTCTTGGGTGTTTTAGCTGTGTGTTTTGGGTCATTGTCCTGTTAGCGAACCTGCGACTGAGACCAAGCTTTCTTACACTGGGCAGCACACTTCATGCCAGAATGCCTTGATAGTTGGGAGATTTCATTGTACGCTGCACAGCTTCAAGACACCCTGTGCCAGATGCAGCAAAGCAGCCCCAGAACATAACCGAGCCTCCTCCATGTTTCACAGTAGGCACAGTGTTCTTTTCTTTGTAAGGTTCATTTTTGCGTCTGTGAACATAGAGCTGATGTGCCTTGCCAAAAAGCTCCAGTTTTGTCTCATCTGTCCAGAGCACATTCTCCCAGAAGCTTTGTGGCTTGTCGATATGCATTTTGGCAAATTCCAGTCTTGCTTTTTTATGATTTGCTTTCAACCGTGGTGTCCTCCTTGGTCGTCTTCCATGAAGTCCACTTTGGCTCAAACAGCGACGGATGGTGCGATCTGACACTGATGTACCTTGACCTTGGAGTTCACCTCTAATGTCTTTGGAAGTTGTTCTGGGCTCTTTGGTTACCATTCCTATTATCCATCTCTTTAATTTGTCATCAATTTTCCTCTTGCGGCCACGTCCAGGGAGGTTGGCTACAGTCCCGTGGACCTTAAACTTCTGAATAATATGTGCAACTGTAGTCACAGGAACATCTAGCTGCTTAGTCTTATAGCCTTTACCTTTAATATGCTTATCTATAATTCTCTTTCTAATCTGCTGACACAACTCTCTCCTTAGCTTTCTGTGGTCCATGTTCAGTGTAGTACACACCATGATACCAAACAGCACAGTGACTATTTTTCACCCTTTAAATATGCAGACTAACTACTGATTACAAGTTTGAAGACACCTGTGATGCTAATTAAAGGACACACCTTAGTTTAACATGTCCCCATGGTCAAATTATTTTCAATCTTTTCTAATGGTACCATCATTTTTGTCCAGGCCAGTTTCATTAGTTTTTTTTTATTTTAAATGATTCTGTTGCACCACAATTCAAAAGCAATGTCTGATTTTCATTAGTTAATTTTCAGTGAATTTTTATTTATTATTACTTTTGTCAGTTTCAAGTTATTTCAGTAAACCATTGTGGGGTTTTCTTACTTTAACAAAAGGGCACCAACAATTTTGTCCACCTGTGTACTTTTACTTCAGTTAGCTAACTGGCCCTTCTCGCACACTACACAAAAATTGCTAATGTAAGCGACTAGGCAAGCTGGAGGGCTTGCCTAACATTAATGAATCAAAAACTTGATCAAAAACTTGATCTGTCACTTTCACCCTTCCAACTTTGATTGGTGAAAGTGACAGATTAAATGACAGATTCAGTAATGTCAGATTTCAAAATTACTGCAACCATGAAATAAATAACTTGTGAAATATGAAATAGTGAAATAAATAAATGTAGAAATACATCATTAAATATGTTACATGTTTTTTATTCTTTATTTTATTTATCATTTAAATGATATATTTCCCTTTTTCTTTAATTATTTCATGGTGTATATATTTATTTAATAAAGTCCCTAAAATTCCTCCATATCAGGGTTGATTTTTCACCCGGAGACAGCACAGATGAAAAATCTGATTGGATAAAAGCTCTGATTTATATGAGCTGCACTGGAAGCAGCCCAACTGAGGGTGAGAATAGCAATGAAATTACATCAATAGACTGATGGAAACCAACATTGTAAAATATATATAACATTAATGAAAATACAGGTGCTGGTCATATAATTATATCATCAAAAAATTGATTTATTTCAGTAATTCCATTCAAAAAGTGGAACTTGGATATTATATTCATTCATTACACACATACTGATATATTTCAAATGTTTATTTCATTTAATTGTGATGATTAAAACTGACAACTAATGAAAATTCCAAATTCAGTATCTCCCCGAAAATTAGAGTATTACTTAAGACCAATACAAAAAAAGGATTTTTAGAAATGTTGGCCAACTGAAAAGTATGAACATGAAAAGTATGAGCATGTACAGCACTCAATACTTAGTTGTGGCTCCTTTTGCCTGAATTACTGCAGCAATGCGGCGTGGCATGGAGTTGATCAATCTGTGGCACTGCTCAGGTGTTATGTGAGCCCAGGTTGCTCTGATAGTGGCCTTCAGCTCTTCTGCATTGTTGGGTCTGGCATATCGCATCTTCCTCTTCACAATACCCCATAGATTTTCTATAGGGTTAAGGTCAGGCGAGTTTGCTGGCCAATTAAGAACAGGGATACCATGGTCCTTAAACCAGGTACTGGTAGCTTTGGCATTGTGTGCAGGTGCCAAGTCCTGTTGGAAAATGAAATCTGCATCTCCCTAAAGTTGGTCAGCAGCAGGAAGCATGAAGTGCTCTAAAACGTCCTGGTAGATGGCTGCATTGACCTTGGTCCTCAGAAAACACAGTGGACCAACACCAGCAGATGACATGGCACCCCAAACCATCACTGACTGTGGAAACTTTACACTGGACTTCAAGCAACGTGGATTCTGTGCCTCTCCTCTCTTCCTCCAGACTCTGGGACCTTGATTTCCAAAGGAAATGCAACATTTACTTTCATCAGAGAACATAACTTTGGACCACTCAGCA
>JACXGI010000648.1:0-44793 GCA_016801175.1 Esox masquinongy
ATCCTGTCCACACATCCTGTCCATACATCCTGTCCATACATCCTGTCCACAGATTCTGTCCATACATCCTGTCCACACATCCTGTCTATACATCCTGTCCACACATCCTGTCTATACATCCTGTCCATACATCCTGTCCACACATCCTGTCCATACATCCTGTCCACACATCCTGTCCATACATCCTGTTTATACATCCTGTCTATACATCCTGTCCACACATCCTGTCCACACATCCTGTCCATACATCCTGTCCACACATCCTGTCTATACATCCTGTCCACACATCCTGTCTATACATCCTGTTCATATATCCTGTCTATATATCCTGTCTATACATCCTGTCCATACATCCTGTATAGAATCTCCAAGACATTGTGTTCTTTTGTGTGGGTGTGCGTGTGACTGTCATAAAGACTCATGAAAGGACACATGGACAATATGCAAGACCGTAGGGAGGTTGGAACATACAATGTCAGTTTATGATCGGAGGATAATAGACTGTGTAGGGTTTGGCTATATGATCACAGACTGCCTCTGCTGGCATACCTTCTGTGGGCCTTGCTTATTGCCATGGGAATTGCATTAATAATATCAAGGGTATTTTATGTTGTTAGTAGTATCGTATACACGATCACGTGATGGCAATGAGTTACCCTAAAGTAACAGAATCCAATTCTAAGACATTGCATGTACAGGGCTGTGCATAAGTTCTCTAATAAATAGTTAAACTAATATGTGGTGTTTTCTGTCTGAATTGGAGAACATGTATGACCTATAGAAGATAGGTCATACATGTTACTCATGCTATTAAAGAGGTCCTCCCCTGACTTTCCGGTTTTATGATTTTGTTCATGGATCGAAATGTTGTCCCTTTTCTCATGAGATTAACTTGAAGCATGTTATTGCGGCCAATGAGCACGCGTTGCCCATGGTCACGTGCTCAAACATTATCAGCGCCCCTGATGAAAACATCTTCCCGCATGTTGTTCAACACCACAATGCCCTCCAAGGTCATCACTGAGCTCAAGGACAAGGACAGTGTTGATTACGGTTGCTAGCTAGCTAATTCAAAATGATATCACTGCAGCCTGGCTAGCCCGTGACACCTGTTCCTCCTGTTCCTCCTGCTCCGCTTCCCTTCCAGGTGCAGCGCTCGGCATCCCCGGCATGCTAGCTGCCACCGGCCCAACACACCCTAATCAGCCACTCATCACAACCTGGACTTGTCTCGTTTCCCCACACCTGGTTCCTGTTACACACACCTGGTTTCTGTTTCCCCAATTAGTTGTTGCATATATTGCCCTCTGTTTTTATTATTAGATAAACAAAAGTTGCTTTAGCAGCGTAATTGTCACAGAAATAAAGCCTTTTGCAGCATCACTGTCAGACTAGAATGGCGTTTGGGCTGTAATGGACTTCAAAAATCAATGCATTAGCTCATCGTACTGTTGATTTAGCAACAGATGCTAGAAGTACTCAAATCCAGTTGTGACACAGAGTAGGATGCTTTTTGCTGGGCAACAGTATTTGGCATGAAAGGCACCCAAATACTACAGTTCTGCAGCTGCACCAGAGAGCATGTTAACCGCCTGCATCACTCTACGGCAACTATACTATACCGCCCTCAATCGCAAGGAAGGTACAAAAGGCCTAAGTCCATATCATCTTAGATCTCTACTCCAGGCAGTGTAGAGAAATAATAACCCAGCCACCCAAGCCATAGACTATTCTACCTTGACAGGCATGGTGTATAGAACCATAGCCTTAAGTCTGCAACCATCCAAAATGTGTAATGCTTCTACCCCCTAGGCCATAAAACTGTTCAACAAGGCAGACAAATTTTAGTCTGAACGTTTGACATTATATGCAGCCTGGCAGGGAGGAGAGAGAGTCCAGCTTTAGAAGGCGTCCGTAAACTGACCAAATCCAGCTTGACCTTTGACCAGCCAGCAAGAAAAATCCTTGAAGCCAGCTATATTCCCACATTGTTGGCACTCTATTGGTTAAGAAATGTGTAGGAGCCACATGTGTGCCCATGTGCATTTGTGTGCAGTTTTCCTATTTGCCCACAGGTAGCGACAGGTGTCTAGGCCTCTATGAGAAGATGGCTGACAAGGCATAAAATCATTTGAGAGCATTTTGTGTATACATTTTGTTTGATCAGTGGAATTTGTTTTATTTTTTCTGAATCACTTGTTTACATAATTGCTTTATTTCGTTTGGAATTATTTACTGTTGTTAATTAAAGAAGACAATAAATGGATTTGTAATTATTCACTACAAATAATTCTGGATATTGCATCATTGCAAATGGGTCAAGATTAAGTTGCCGGTTATTCCCCACATTGGCTTAAGGTACAAAGGAAAAGCGGAACGAAGCCAATACAAAAAGTGTGACCTCTATGTAGAGACTGGAAAGAAAGCCATGGGATGAGACCATCTCCTTTGATTCAGGTATCCCAATTATTCTTAAATTATAAAGTTTGATGCGGCCCTCTAGATAGCTGCCTACACGTTGTTATTGCTCCCAAGCTCAACACATAACCTCCAGTGTTTCTACTCGGGTTGAAGTGAGGTTAGCAATTTCCTGGCTATGCAATGTCAATATAGTTATGACTGCATCTCTTATCGCGTTACAGATCAGCCCAGTGTTAGTATTATATTTGGCACATGGTTCCTCAGTCGTGGAGTATGACGCCTCAGCATTCTTCCCCCTACAAGTTTTGTCACTAGACATTTTCACACAAAAATAAGGCAATTATGCCAAACTTTACATGGTTCATCATGGTAAAATCTTTCAAGATCCTAAGAAGATTAGAGTACTAGTAGGATAGGTTATTATGAACTTGATTTACAATTAATTTACATTGACACTAAGCAATCACTAGGTTATCTGCTGACAATTGCATTTATAGAGTTAAGAAACGTACCATTGGCCTACATACCTAATACTAATATTATTTGCACTTCATAAGAACATTATTCTGTTTTCTAGAATGGAGGAAAAACTGTTCTGGTGGGCCTTAGGGGCCCTTAAGGCAACTTTGCAGAGCAAGGAGAAAGAAAACTTTATGCAAAATATAATGGAATCCATAACTACACTGGATTTGAAAATAAACAATGACTAAATACTGTAATTTAAGGTTATTTACTTCCATAAATCATGAACCTAGTTCCCAAGATTTTAGGAGACCAAAACACAATCTAAAATTAAGTTGTCATATTTAGTACTTGGTTTCAAATCCTTATACATTCTATGACTGCCTAAAGTCTGACTCATATATATATTCACAAATACTAGTTATCTTCTGTTGATGTTCTATCAGGCCTGTACTGCAGCCATCTTCACTTCCTGTTGGGTTTGGGTCATTTTTGCCTTGAGTCTTGTCTTCGGTACAGTTCAAAATTTCTACATCATCATTGAAGACAAGTGAACAAGTTCCATAGGCCTCCATAGATGCCCAAAACATAACACTCCTTCCACTGTTCCTTTTTCCACACTTTCCTCTTGCCATCGTTCCAGTAAATGTTAATATTTGTATCATCTGTTCACCTTTTTCCAGAACTCTGTAGACAATTTTTTGGTATTTTTGAGGCCATCCTGCTTTTGAAGTGTTTTTGCACCATGCTATCCACCCTCTGAAATTTGGCTGGTGAAGTCTTCTGTGGCTGTTAGTATTGAATACCTCTACGCTTACCTCATGGAGAGTGATCCAGATTGGTTCTTTTGATTTATTTTTCATTTATTATGGTGAGCATGCTTTGGTCATCCACTGTAGTGGTCTAGCTTGGTGGAGAAGGTCATTTGCAAATTCACCCCATTGTCATTGTTTCAACTCAAATTCAAAAAACGGGAATACAAAGCCAATACAACAAAACTCACTGTCCAAATATGTATGGACTGCACTGTAGCTTATACCTGTTCCCTCGGTAGACCAGTTGCTGCAATTCATTTATACAAAGTTACTCATGGACCTTTATGCCTGTTGCCAATCTAAGTTTGAGTTATTTGACAAGAAATATTCTGCCTGCGAACCCCTAATCAGAAATCAGAAATGAATGGCAAACTGGAGGGTTTGAAATGTTTGGGGGACGGGGAAAAGTGAAAAAAATAAACAAACGGCAGACAGAATACAGTCAGATGGACATACAGTAGAAACAGGAGGGAGGGTAAGAGAAGCAAAAAGCGGTGGCAGAGGAGAGGTTAAGGTGTGGAGAATGAGCTAATGGAACACTGCTGCTGAATTAGTGGAGCAGCGATGAGAGCAGTGAACAGGGAGAGGGTCAGTTGAGTTGCAGTTATGGGGGAAGAAATACATATTGTGCTTCAGGAGTATCCTCTCCAGGGAAATGTGAGCAAAGGGCAAAAAGGGGGAGAATGAGGGGAAGGAGAGAGAGAACGGGGCATGGGTGTTACTCCCTGTATGTCGGCCAACTGCTAAGAATTCTTGTAATCATATTCATTATTAATAATATTATTCAGCCATCGAATGAAGAGTGCATGGAAATAGACTTCATTCAGTTAACAACAAAAAAGAAACACATAAAGCGTGACGAATCCGTACATTTGAATGAGCGATCATTTAAGAGGATCGGTACATTATATGACAGGCCAAATAGCAAGGCACCACATACGGCACTGCGAGACTGAGAGTTAATTCTATTCAGGCATAGTGTGCCTGGGAACATATCAGATGATTAACTTAATCTAATTGTAAATAAGGAAAACACAGATGTCAGAACAGCTGAAAGTGCTGAAATGCTTGTGTTGCCGTTGGCTCAAACAATACAGAGATATAGAGACAGAAAGAAAGAGAGAGAAAAGGGGAGAGAGAGATACCACGACTGGAATTTTAATTTCTTTACAAGCCTGTGGGCTTAAAGAGCCCTGTGTGTGTGTGTTTATGTGTGTGTGTGTCTGTCTGTCTGTGAAGTATATTTACTGTGATTTGTGCATGGGCCAGTCTCAAACACACACAAGTGCACACATACACACACACACAGGTGGTGGCACATGAGCAGCTCTGACTACGACACTACAGAATACGAGCATTTCTACAACATTTGTACTTTCATAGCTGCAACAGGCCCTACAAGATCATTCTTAAGCCTTATCTTTTTATTGTCGAGGCATGTATTTTCGCATATTTATACCTACTTAAAATATATATATTTATACATTCACTCTGAGATACTATTCACTCTGCAGTCCAACTCATTCCAAACCATCACAATTGGGTTGAAGTCAGTTGATTGTGGAGGCCAGGTCATCTGATTCAGGAACATCATTCTCCTTGGTCAAATTGGCCTTACATAACCTAGAGGTGTGTTTTGGGTCATTGTCCTGTTGAACAATAAATGGTAGTCCCACTTAGCGCAAACCAGATGGGATGGCATATCACTATAGAATCCAGTGCCATGCTGGTTGAGTGTGCTTTGAATTTTAAGTAAATCACAGACAGTGCAATCAGCAAAGCAAAGAAATTGAAATTAAACACAAGAAATTGAAATTAGACTGGTTGAAATTAGACTGGTGGATTTCCAATAGTCTAATTTCAATTTCTCATTTTTCATGGCCCAAGCAAGTCTCTTCCTTTTAGTGTCCTTTACTAGTGGTTTATTTGCAACTATTGGACCATGAAAAGGCTTGATTCACACAGTCTCCTCTGAAGATGACTGTTTACTTTATTTATCTTTATATGTACGGAGAAATCAACTGAGACCAAGGTGTCTTTTACAGCTGAGCCCTTTTAACAATAAAAACACATACAAAATGGACATAAAACATTGATTAAGAAAAACTATCACAATTGACAGTAAAAAGATAATTTATAATAATTTGTCTCATAGGAACAAACACATTTAACTTAAGTTCAGACAGAAAACACCACATATGAGTTTAAGCATTTATTAGAGAACTTACTGTATATATGTGCAAGTCTTGGCATTAGGTTCTGCTCCATTAGGGTAACTCATTGCCATCACATGATCGTGCCTGTATACGATACTACCAAAATAACATACCTTTGATATTATTTATGCAATTCCCATGGCAATGAGCAAGGTACACAGAAGGTATGCCAGCAGAGGCAGTCTGTGATCATATAGCCAAACCCTACACAGTCTATTATCCTCCTATCATAAACTGACATTGTATGTTCCAACCTCCCTACGTTCTTGCATATTGTCCATGTGTCCTTTCATGAGTCTTTATGACAGTCACACGCACACCCACACAAAAGAACACAATGCCTTGGAGATTCTATACAGGATGTATGAACAGGATGTATGGACAGGATGTATGGACAGGATGTATAGACAGGATATATAGACAGGATATATGAACAGGATGTATAGGCAGGATGTGTGGACAGGATGTATAGACAGGATGTATGGACAGGATGTGTGGACAGAATGTATGGACAGGATGTGTGGACAGGATGTGTGGACAGGATGTGTGGACAAAATGTGTGGACAGGATGTATGGACATGATGTACCGTCAGGATGTATAGACAGGATGTGTGGACAGGATGTATGGACAGGATGTGTGGACAGAATGTATGGACAGGATGTATGGACAGGATGTGTGGACAGGATGTGTGGACAGGATGTGTGGGCAGGATGTATGAAGGCAGGGATGGTAGGTGGACGTACACCAGCATGCTAGTACGAGCTCAACACCGACTCAGTGAGTACCCTGATGTTTATATAGACAGGTTGCAATCTGACATGGTGATAAGAGTGATCCTGCATCAGCTGATGTAAGGCTGACCAATTACCACTCGGGTTTCCTGGCTGAACTGGCTACGCTAATATCACTCTGAATGGTATTCCATGAGTGTGGGAAAAATAATAAAAGCAGTTTTGAGTAGAACCGCTGAATTTCCAGTACTATCAAGTCTTGAGAGTATGTTTGGTAACTGCTGTTCTTCCAACTAATTTTCTCTGTTAGGTAGTCAGAAGGTTTTTGCATGACTGTATTATACAAAAATATCAACCAATGTCTGGCCCTTCTAGACGTCATTGACATCCAGCCAACTGAAGCATTAACAGACAGTGATGAATGCGAAAATTTGCACCAATGATAAAACGCTTGGTCGAATGATAGACTGCATCCAGAGATTTCAGTACAGAAGCTGAGGCATGCATATATAGTATTTCAATATACTGTAATCTAGCAGTGACATAGAAGTTGCTTGCATAATATCTTTTGTATGCTGATGAGTCATGCACAATTTATTCCTATAAAAGAAACCAATTTTAATAATTAGCTTTTTCACCAACTCACTAACATGTGTTTGAATAGACAGACCTTAATCAAACCAAATCCCAAGGTATTTGTAAGAAACAACACATTCTACAACTTAAAATCTGGGAGGCATTTATTTGGGCTGCAGTCTGAGGTTTCTGAGCATGGTAACTCATAACAAACTTATCCTCTGCCACAGAAGTAACTCAGGGGCGTCCTTAACTGTGGTGGTCCTCATGAGAGCCAGTTTCACCATAGCGCATGATGGTTTTTTCAAATGCACTTGAAGAAACTTTCAAAGTTCTTGAAATGTTCAAGATTGACAGACCTTCATGTCTTAAAGTAACGATGAACTGTCCTTTCTCTTTGCTTATTTGAGCCATTCTTTCCATAATATGGACCTCTACAGTACACACATAATGTTGGTCTTGTGTTTACCAACCCCACCTTGTCAAAACACAGCTGACTGGTTCAAACACATTAAGAAGGAAAGAAAGTTTACAAATTAACTTTTAACAAGGCACACCAGTTAATTGAGCAAACAATCATTTGAGGTAGGCACAACTAACGTAATCATAAAGTAAGCATAAGGCACACACATCTCAAGACATTGAAAGTATGTGTCTGCAGGTGCAGTACATCATCATAATCAAGTGACAACGTCGTCAGCAAAGCACAACATTAGTGGCTCCAATCTTGGCTAGCTAGTGAAAGTGACAGCTCGTCGCCTCACAAGCAAAACACATTTGCGGCCAGACAACTTTTCTATGGGATGACATACGAACTGAACCAGACAATTAGTTGTCTAGTTAGCTATTGCAGTTTGCGTATATGAATGAAATTGGAAGAAACAAGATAAAACATTCAACTAGTTATCCGACTACACAGATAAATACTACAACGTTTTCGATTACAAGACAGAGCAAGCAACCATTCGACCTCCGCATCTGATGCACTCACCTATCAAGTTATCACGACTTGTTTTGTATGTAATACAAAACAAGATTGTCCAATAAATATTCAATCCAGGCAATATTACAACGAATACAAGTTGTAGTCTTGTTTAAGTGCTTAAGTTGAACTTCTTGCATTGTAAAAAGAGAAAGCGTTGCTCACTAGTTGTGACCAATAACAGCTAGTATACTAATTCACAGCCTAACAACCCACCACTATTCAAAACAAACGTACCGCCGCGCTTATATGAACTGAGCTCTAGTCCTCTGTCGTCTTTAGAATATGCCTACTGCATCATTTGATTTCTCTATAAAACAAATATTTTTTGGACCTTGATCAAAGATCCGGGGTTAATATGGAAACACCTGGACAAACATTACTGAATCAAATAGGACGGTTATTTTACCCGGAGCCATTATGTATAACAATCGGAGCTGCAGTGTGTGGAGTATTTTTTCATGTATTTTTTCGTATGTTTGTAGTCATAGTAGCCCATCCATTATCACCAGTTCACCCAGAGATAATAGGCTGGTCTACGCAGATTAATAACCAATGTATTAACCTAACACAAATCCCTATAGAAATAGGTTTGTAATGGCCATTTGATTGTTTTGTAGGCTAGTTCACACTAATCAGGAATGAATGCATATATAGGCCTGTCTTGGTGGTTCTAGTATTCAATTTATTTATTCTGTTTAGTGTGTACATTTTCGTTGATGTAGGATGTGTGTTGAAACGAATACACTCGTTAAAAGTATCCATAAGATAGTGAACATTGTCGGGTGTCGCTAGAATGTTCTCCAGTGGTCCTTACACCATTATATTTCAAACTGCCCAGTAGTTGTATGAGCAATGGGAATGAAAACAATTTTAAGGGACATTTTACGTTTATATTCACCTCCTCGGACACATTTAATATTTTAAAGTACAAAAAAGAAAAAACGTCAATAAAATAGGAAGTTTATTTTATTCAAATAGCCAGTTGGAACAGTTGGAGTCGCAACGTTTTTTAAATAATACCTGCAAACGGTTAGCAGTGACAATCACAAAGTTATAGTTTACCTTATTATTCTTTCGACAGCTTGCTAGACATTTGATTTCGAAGGAATATAATAGCATGTTAATTTATCTTTGCCTACAAATAAATTCTATAGGCCTACTAGGTTTACACATACTGAAATTAAAAAGCAAAGGAGTTTCAGGAAATGATCTGAGCCTATAACTTTCCGCAGAGCAAAAAAGTAGACCTATGGAAAGGGCATAATTCGCGTTGTATTTGTTGAGACGTTTCTAACATTCGCCTAGAATCCCTTATTCAGATTGGAAACATGACTTTGGAATCAAAATATTGTGCAAGAAGATCGTTATCGTCTATAAAATAATTGCGATCTGGCAGTTATGTAATATTCGCCACAGCCCAGTCCTAGCCTAAGCTCAGTTTGCAAAGATTGTGAAGACTCCATTCTGCTGACTAATTTAAATAAAATAAAACATTTATTGGAAAAGAGAAAGACGAATTATAGCCTTGCAAATGCATATGGCCTAAAATTAACGTGTTTATCATGTACACTGTTAAAGTGACACTGTTCAATGCCAATGAAGTTGAATAATCTAACTATCATGTACACTATACTGTATGTACATTATAATTGTATACAATATCATGTATATAGCCTACAATCAACCACTGATTGATATTGCGTGATGTTGTTGTTCATTGTTTTTCTTAAAAATGTGAAACACATCTGTCTCTCAGCATTTTTACTGTTACTAGATAAAGAAAATTGTTATTTTCTTTATCTAGTTGTTAAACTAGATAAAGAAAATAGGAACTTCAGAACAGTTTTGAATTACAAAGAGGCGCTGTTTCCTTCCATAAATATCACCCTGTCGCTTATGTGTGGGAGGAAGGCTTCAACTTGTAAACGATCCCATCTCCCAGAATTCCACGGTCCATTGTGAGCAATTTATGTAAGCGCAAATCAATAAATACACAAGAGTTGTTGAATTTGACTGTTATTAGAAGTGAATTATTATATATAAATAAAAAATAGGCTAAACAGAAAATGGAAAAAAGCTTCTCACGCTTTGAGATATGATATCTTAATTAAATTCCAATCAAACCCTTTAACAACATCTCAGATATAATGGGAAAATGGCTTGCTTCAAGTTTCATATCAGCAAACTAGGTTTACAGACGATGTGAAGACGCGATCGAGCCACGTCTACACGTCTACACAGTGAACTCCAGCCACACACTCAATTCACTACTTTATAGCCCTAAACGCTAAAGAAATTGTACCATGAATACAATTTTCCTAACAGCTCCGCCCATTCAGTTGATCAATAAAATTGTTAATTTCTCTCTGTGGTTTCGATAGGCCGTTATAGCCTATTGAATAGTAAATTATTGTTGCCATCTGTGCCGCATCGACTTACACAATGTGTTAATTTGCTTTTAGAAAACAAATCACATTATCCCATTTACAAAGATTTCATCAATCGACATAGATCAGTAGACATAGATCAGTAGCCTACATTTGTCTACCGGTAGCCTATCGTCCAAGCTGACCCAAAATGTGGGGTATAGATCCAACTCGATTGATAAAACCAGCCAGGCAGCACAGTCTTTCATATTGGAGACTTACAATTTTAACAGCGTTACGGTTCCTTTTTAGTAACAAGCCTTACTGTAAGGCGTAGGCTATACTGATGAATATATAGTATACTTTACGAGTTTACGATGTACTATTTTTGACGGCCAATATGGTCGTTATAATTCCAGAAATTCGGTCATATCGTACCGGAAATATTTTTTAAATAGCCATATAATATCCCACATTTAAACAGCAATAAAACACAAAAGCTATGATCCAACAAATGTGTTTTTATTTAAATTGGTCTGGAGAATGAACTCTTCACAATATTTGCGGGGTAAGCAATATTATAACACGATCACAGTTATTTGAGCTAGATCGCAATTATTTTTTATAGAAAACGATCTTCTTGCAAAATATTTGTATTCCAAAACCATGTTTACAATTTGAATAAGGGATTTCGGGTCAATGTTAGAAACATCTCAACAACGCGAATTACATCTGTTTCCAGCAAATGCCTGCAGAAGCATGTTTGACATAATCTGCGGCAAGTTATGCTCAGATCATTTATTGAAACTCGTTTGGTTCTTAATTTAAGTATGTTTAAAGACAGTTTAGAATTGTTTTGCAATGCACCTTCATGTAGCCTAATTTCGCAACATTATTAGCAGACAAACACATTTCAGTCACTTATATTTGTTGCATCAACTCTGATCGACAAAAGAAAAAGCATGTGTAAGTCGAATTTAGTCATTTCCAACCATATTTCCTAATTAGATAATGCCCAATGAAATTTATGGATATAAATATATGTTGTCCCATTGCATATTAAACATTGAAACACCTTTTCTTGGCAACATATATAGGTCACACAATATTAGGTTATTTAATATGCTGTAGCAACCATTACATGGCCTTTTAATGCTGCTGCATAATTAATTTGGCCTAATTAGACATACTAATGATTATCTCGTTTGAACGACTTAGTATCTCGTTTGAACGACTTAGTATCTCGTTTGAACGACTTAGTAAAAAAAATGATGAAAAAAAAATTGAAAAAAAAATTAGTTTTTTTTTTTACTACTTAATTGTTTTGCTAAGTCGTTCAAACGAGATACTAAGTCGTTCAAACTAGATACTAAGTGGTTTGAACGACTTAGCAAAAAAACAATTAGTAGTAAAAAAAAATCAAAACTTTTTTTTTTTTACTACTTATTTTTTTTTTACTAAGTCCTTCAAACGAGATACTAAGTCGTTTGAACGACTTAGCTAAAAACAATTAGTAGTTAAAAAAAAAAACATTTTATTTTTTCAAAATGTAAGTTTTTTTTTTTTTTCTACTTACTGGTATATATACAGCATCATAAGTATAGTAATTAACCAAGTTTGAAATAATTATTCTTAGTTTAAATAATAATTGTGTCCTTCAAACTTTGCTTTCATCAAAGAATCCTCCATTTGCAGCAATTACAGCTGCGCAGACCTTTGGCATTCTAGTTGTCAATTTGTTGAGGTAATCTGAAGAGATTTCACCCCAATGCTTCCTGAAGCGCCTCTCACAAGTTCGATTGGTTTTGTTAGAAATCATTTGTTTCGTATAGTGGTTGAAATAATGATTGCGTAACCGGTCGTCAAGGGAGAGAGTAATTCAATTATTTATTGCAGCATATGATAGTCTTGTTCATGATGTTACTGTCTCAGTCTTCAGACACGATGTCTTACGAACTCAATCTCATCTCACTCAATCTCAAAGAAACTTCCGTTCGTACCTCAGCTTCATAGACATCCCAACCTGCAATACACATAAGCCCACTGGCTATTTACTGTCGCGCTTTGAATGAACGTGACTTCCTGTGTACAGATAAACAGATGGTCTTTTGTTATCGAAACATAACAAGCATACACTTTAACAGTTTGATGAGTATTTCCTTTCGTACCATATGGTCAAACTGCTCCCACAACAGCTCAATTGGGTGACTGTGCTGGCCACTCCATTATAGACAGCATACCAGCAGACTTCTTCTTTCCTAAATAGTTCTTGCATAGTTTGGAGCTGTGCTTTGGGTCATTGTCCTGTTGTAGGAAAAAAATGGCTCCAATCAATCTCCGTCCACAGGATATGGCATGTCATTGCAATATGTAGTGATAGCCTTCCTTCTTCAAGATCCCTTTTACACTCCCACTTTTACACATCTCCCACTTTACCACCACCAAAGCACCCCCAGACCATCATATTGCCTCCACTATGCTTGACAGATGGCGTCAAGCACTCCTCCAGCATCTTTCCATTTGGTCTGCATCTCACGAACGTTCTACTTTGCGATCCGACACCTCAAATTTAGATTTGTCTGTCCATAACACTTTTTTCCAATCTTCCTCTGTCCATTATTTGTGTTCTTTTGCCCATCTTAATCTTTTCTTTTTATTGGCCTGTCTGAGATATGTTTTTTTCTTTGCAACTCTACCTAGAAGGCCAGCATCCTGGAGTTGACTCTTCACTGTTGAAATTGAGACTGGTGTTTTGTGGTTATTATTTAATGAAACTGCCAGTTGAGACCTGTGAGTCTTCTGTTTCTCAAACTAGACACTAATGTATTTGTCCTCTTGCTCAGTTGAGCACCAGGGCCCACTCCTCTTTCTAGTTTGGTTATAGCCTGTTTGCGTGGTTCATTGTATGAGATTCTTGGCAATTTCTCGAATGGAATAGTCTTAATTTCTCAGAACAAAACTGACAAGTTTCAGAAGACAGCTCTTTGTTTCTGTCCATTTTGAGCCTGTAATCGAACCCACAAACACTGATGCTGAAGATACTGAACCAGTCTAAAGAAGGACAGTTTTATTGCTTCTTTAATCAGCACAACAGTTTTCAGCTGGGATAACATAATTGCAAAATGGTTTTCCAATGATAAATTATTCATTATTCATAAGATAATCCAATTTGATAAACTTGGATTACTAAACACAACATTCCATTGAAACACATGACTGATGGTTGCTGATAATGGGCCTCTGTATGCCTATGTAGATATTCCATTGAAAATCTGCCGTTTCCAGCTGCAATAGTCATTTACAACATTAACAATGTCTACACTGTAATTCTGATGAATCTGATGCTATTTTAATGGACAAAAATGTGCTTTTCTTTCATAAACATGGACATTTCGAAGTGACCCCAAATCCTTGAACGGTAGTGTATATTTTAGCTTAGTAGAAATTGGATATCAAGGGTATGGACTCCTAGGGATTAATATAATTGTCTTTGTATAACTGAAATGTTGTAGTGCTGTGTTGGCTTTAAGACATGATGGACACTAACCTAACACAATGCTTGAGGGCTAGTACTGTAAGTTCCATTTAATAGGGGTGTCAATATAATGAAATCACACTTATAAGCAATGCTAAGGGTAAACTTTCCCATAACCAAGTTTGAAATATGAGACAGTTGAGTACATAATTATTAACTGAATGTCAATTCTGATGCTGAAGATGAATTATTGTGAAATATAAACCTTGCTTCAATATTACTAATAATAGCTGCAAATGGTGGAACCTGAGAGGTAATCCTCCTCTTAATGATCCTGAGAACCTCAAATGTTGTAACGAAAGGACAGGAGAGTTTTGTTGCAGAAGATGAACACTGGGCATCTGGGCTGCCTGATCATGAACACAAACAGACACAAACAGTCACACTGTTTTTTCTGTTTGTGTTCATGAAGCGCACACTCTCACATGCACAGTGAAGGATCCATCAATATCGTGTGATATTGTTAATTGAAGGACATAAACTGGGATCGACTTGAAATATATTGAGAGACACTACATTCCAGGGGAAGTAGTAGATATCTAAGCATATCGATCCCACAGGAAAATCAACCTGTCATCAACTGGATTAAAGTAAAATTCAGTAAACATCTCACTGCAATGAGATAAGATATTATCTCCAATAGACTAATCTACCGTAGATATAGCTGGATCTAAACTCCATTTTCCTTCTACCTAGGAAGTGATATTATTAACTCAGATACACAGTTAATTGTGCAAAACCAGTAGTGTTCATAATTCACGCGGTCACAGCAACACTACGACAATATTCAGATTATAATTCATGTTATGCCTTTTAGTGATATGATTCTAATGTCAACATCCTGCACAGCAGCAATGGAGTTTTACTGACTCCTATAGGAAGCTTCCAGACCTCACTCAAAAGCACTGACGTCAAACTGTCTCCCTTATTCTCTCTTGTTTGTCTTTTACTTTTTTCTCTCTCTCCCTCCATCACTTCCTTGCTAGCTTTTTGCAACCTTGGGACTATAAGGTTCTATCCGACATTTTGGCAAAAAAATGGTTGCTCTTCACATGTAATACATTATTTTGTTTCAGAAAAGCAGTGCAGCAAACCCCTTTGAAATGGGTGTTATGAAGTTCTTCTATCCCATCACACAATTCTGGGACGTTAATAAAAATAATGTACAGTATCTAGAGGTGTAAATCTGTACGGTGATGTTATTCAGTGCAGCAGATTCAGGCAAGGAACCAGAGTAAGTGTTGGTAGCAGCAGAATATCAGTTGATACATTAATCACTCCAATCTCCGGTGGGCAGTCTACGTCTACATCTGAGAATGATTAGTTCAGTTTTTCCTGTTTTCGTCACTGGTTATTTTGACATTTCAGGATTGGCCAAGGGTGTTGTTTAAATTGGTGGTGGTGGTTTTGAAGCCCATGTGCGCAATAGTTAATGTACCCCAGAAAAACATGACTGAATGGAACCTTGCATTGTGCACAGTTAAATAAATGACGCTCCATTCATCACAAACAGCAAAGCTAAAACCCACAGTTTGGTGACCTACTAAAAGTCCACATTTTTAGATTAACATTACCACTCATTCTGTGTAGAGTCTCCATTCTTCTCCTTGGTCAATGCTACCAATGATTGTATTGACCTCAGTAACTCAGTTTCAGTTTCCTCTCATTTAGTTTTTCTTCTATGTTGGGCTATTAAAAAGCATAATGTTCTCTATTTAATGTTCTCTTTCGGTAGGTCACTTCGGTGTTACTATGAGAAACGCATCACGCATTTAGTGAGTGTATGCAGGATACCTATAGCAAGAGAGGTGGGGCTCCCATAACAAAACACATAGAGGTCCTTGAAGAAAACCTGAACCAGAGTGTACAGGAACTCAGACTGGGGCTAAGTTTCATCTTTCAGCATGAGCATGACCCGAAGCACTCAGTCAAGACAACGCTGGCTTCGGGACATATCTGGGAATATCCTTGAGTGGCCAAGCCAAAACTCGGACTTGAACCTGATTGAACCTTAAAAAAATGGCTGAAATGGCTGTGCAGTGAAGTTTCCCATCCATTTTAGAATCAGGCTGTTACTCTGAGAAAGGGAAGGGGTCTGAATACTTTCCGAATGCACTGTCAGCTTTAACAGTGTTGCTAATTGTCCATAGGACTTTGTTTTTTATGTTTTCTACAGTAATACTTTAATATCGGTGGATGTAATTAGAATGAAGGGCATTGTTTTCTGTGAGTCACGAATCATAAAGTATCTGAGTTGTTTTTGAAATTCAAATTGACAAAATATTCTGTGCAGGTAAAACATTTTTGCTGAAGCCATTTTGAAATGCCCCTCCCCCCATACCTATTTAAAGACAATGCTTACCATAGCATTCACTAAAAACTGTTCTGAGGACTGGAATGTTAGATCAGTGATGCTCACAACAAGCGCTGCGCAGATTGAACCTCCTAGTCACAAACTCTTGTACTGTCTCTGTCACTTCTCTCACTTTCATTCTGACTCTCTCACAGAGACACAAAAACACATAAAAACACGAATACTCTTTATTAAAAAAAAACACTTTTTTCCCCCAGGTAAACGGATTGAGAAGAAATTCACATTTGCAATGACGACCTGTCCCCCTGCTTTACACATTTGCTACAGCTGTCATTCTGGCAAATCTCATTACTTGTGTGGAGCAGTCCCCTGTATGCTGACTCTGCATCTACTACTGAATGAAAAAAAAAAATCTGGCCTTCCTCTCACTTTTAAATTATGAAGAGAAACTACAAAATGGTCTGAGTAAACACCAATGGAAGACACCTGAAAATTACTAAAAAGTGCATTAGTTAATTAAATTATAGAACAGCTACTGATTTCACATTCAGGATGTACCTCTAAAACAGTGGATGGTCTCATTTTGAGAATGTCAAAGTGAAGGGGAATGTTTTATCAGATGCTTTGGGCACATTGTTTACCATCGTTGTAAATCCAGGCTTAGTTTTCTCTTTACAGAGTAGTTCATGTCTTGAATCAGTAATAATACCAAAAATAGCACACAAACACATGCACGCAAACCAGCACACCCATGCACGCAAACAGGCACACACACACACACACACACACACACACACACACAACATAATAATAACAGGGCTGTATTTATAAATCTTCAATTCAATGTTATTACACTGAAACCTTTCATTTGAATTTTACAGACAATATAAAGCACTTAATGAAATATTATTTTCATAGGGATGAATGTTAAATTATTGAATTAAACCAGCATAATTGCCCCTAAAATTAAACACTAATGAAGGCCAGTATGAATACTCTAATGGCTAATCATTTTCTAATATGACATTAATGTGGGTGGGTTTTTCCATGAATGTGTAGAGTTGCAAATTCAAATTGGAATCTGCAACGACATTACAAGCTAGCCCTATGGTAGGCTGCCACACACAGAGATCAGCTGTAGGTTACATTTAGAAATGAACACATGTATGTACATACGTATACACACACAAATACACACACACTCTTTTTAGTAAACATTTAAATATGTATCCCCAAATAAAACACCATGCATTGCCATAACTTTTTGCCATGGCTTGAAGTTTTGCTTACGCCAAGTGGGGCCTTATCAACTAGAATTTTGAATGGTTGTGGTTAGGGATAAGGTTACGGTCGTTGTTGTTAGTTTTTGCTAAATCGAAAGACAAACCTAGATATTACCCAATGTCTTCAGTAGTTGAAACTGTAATTTCTACAGCTCTGTGAAATGTATAAACTGGCATGTTTTCATTATTGTTCATAAGGAAAGAGAGTCTTTATTATGATGTTTGCCCATGTGTGATATTTGTGTGAACAGATTACTGTACATGTTTAATTATACTTCAACAATGTGAAAGATAAGCCTAACAATTGTAGTCCAGTATACTGAATTGCCAAGTTTGTGCATGGTTTTTATTTCTAGAGCCTAGCTGGACAGTACCTTCAACACATTCTTGGAGGTTAATCATTAAAATGTTACTTACACATATTTATACATGAATGTGGGTTTTTGATGAGACAATGATTAGCTGTTATGAGAAGAGAGTGAAGAGCTACTGTAGGAGATGTTCAGCCCAACATTTTGAGTTTAATATCTTGTGTCTCCATTAAATCATTGCCTGTCACCATAAGATCATGATTCACTCTTCTTTGAGTCACTTAGTTACATAGAGTTTGGATATCTTATTCATCCTCTCCCCGCATTGGTCCAGTTGTCCTACATTAAAGTATGCATGCCAGTAACTGTGCTATTTGGCTTTATATGAACCATCGCGTGATTTGCTTGACAACGACTGCGCACATGGTCTCAGGGCAATTTGTGCTATTTAATACAAAAATGTTTTCCTCCATTTGGTATGATATATTACATTAGGTGACATTATGGATGCCCATGGGCCTGGCTGTCATCTCACACCTATGTCAATTTTTAGGGTAGCCCAGTGTGTAGAGCATCTAACCAAAAGATTACTAGATTGGATCCGTGAGCTTGCAATGTGAACAATCTGTCATTCTGTCCTTGAGCAGTGGAGTTAAGATGACAATGTTTCCACAGTCATACATACCTGTTAAAATAACGGAAAAAGCTAGTGTTTTGAGAGTGGACTGAATCTCCTCCATAGACTGCTTGTGGATTTGCTGCCCACGCAGAGCTATGTCACATGAGACACATGTATATCTCTAGCAACAATAAGCAATGCATTTCACTCCTGTTTGTGTGTAGCAGTAGCCCTTCAAGAAAAAAGTTGTTTATTATTAGAATCACATAACTTCTCTGATTCGATCTAGTCCCGATAGCGACTCTGACATCTGACATATTACATCTCCTGGTAATATCTAAGTTCAGATTTCAATCATTCTGTTATCACTGGATACATTGATGTCACGTTTGATCGCTTCAACATCAGTATATGTTTGTAATTATCTTTAGAAGAGGATTTATGTTGCTCTCAATCGCTCCATCAGAGTAATCCAGATGAATAAGGAATGCCATAGTACCAACAGACGGATGACAAATTAAAAATGGTTTGATGAGAATGAAAATTATGTTAATCATATGCTATGGCCTTTGCAGTCATCACATCTCAACCCAACTGAACACCTATGGGAGGTTTTTGACCGATGTGTTAGACAGCGCTCTCCACCAACATCATCAAAGCACCAAATGAGAGAATATATTTTGGAGGAATGGTGTTCCATCCCTCCAGTATACAGTAGTTTCAGAGACTCATAGAATCAATGCCAAGATGCATTAAAGCTGTTCTGGCAGCCATTCGAATGAGGGTTCATTATTTGGTCTCTTCCAGAATGACAATGCCCCAATCCACAGGGCATGAGAGATTATTGAATGGTTTGATGGGTAGGAAAATTATGGGAATCATATGCTATGGCCTTTGCAGTCACCAGAACCCGATTGAACACCTATGGGAGATGTTTTCCTTTAATTTGTTACCCATTTTTATATTTCAAAGTAATACAATTTATTCCAATTAAGCAATACTGTCAGAATTAATCACATAGGTACATGCCAGCAATCTTCAATGTATGCTCCTCATTAAAAATCAGTACACAGTAAGTCTAATACACAGCATGAAACATGAAATGAAGTATGAAACATGCCCTGAGACCTTTTATAGGGAATGCTCCTTAAGTCATCAAAAACTATAGCGAGCATATGCCAGGAATTTGGTTAACTTAAGGTCCTCAAATTACCTTACACCATCAATAATATGACCACTACCCCTAGGCCCAAACACTGAAAAATAGAACAAGCCCTCACACATTTTTTGTGAAAACAATTAGCACATTTCAACACTAGACATTTGGTCTTGTTTCTCTTTAAGTAGCCTTACAATGATCTGTTGACAATAATACATGACATGAGCAATATAATGAAACACATTGGAGCATTAATCCCTTTAAGGGACACACAAAAAGGTACAAAGTACAATCTAATTAGCCCAAGAACTGTAATTTATCTATGCTCCTGGTTGATTTGTTTTTACACTGGATATGCACCCTTAAAGTCTGCACGTTTGTGGCTACTTTGACCCACCACCTCATAAGCTCACTCTGCTGAGGAAGGGAAATGGTCCCCTTGTGTTTGTGAACTTAATATAAATTACACCATCAGTTGAAGGAGCCAGACACCTCTTCACACTCCCAGTCTGTCTTCCAAAGAAATCTCATTTATTTCACATTCACCATTTAGAAATGACAATACTTTCTATACATAGTCCCCCTATTTTAGAGTACCAAAAGTATTGACTGATTAATATGAAGTCAAAATAAAGCAATTCTGTTTAATATTTGAGCGAACTTTACGTGCACTTTCTAAAGTCAGTCACACATTGACCCCACAGGATACTAGGTATCTTATCTTACCTAGGTATGTATTGCAGTCCAACCTGGTCTCAGGGGACTACGCAGACTATTGCGTAAATCTTTGACAGACAAATTCATAAGATATATTAAGTTGGATAAAGTAACGTTTGAGTAATAATCCAGAAAAAAAAAAGGTAGGTTGTGTTTCAAACCAGGGACCTTCCTCTCCACACGCAGGTGTTCTACCCAGTGCTCCAGGCAGGAACTAGCAGTGAAAGGAGACAAGTAGTAGTCTTACAACATCAATATGTTATAAGTGATTTTCTATCTAACTCTAATCCAAACCTTCATCCTAACCTTAAGCCCAGTGCTATGATACCTAACTTTAATCCAAACCCTAACCTGAATCCCAGTGCTGTGATACCTAACCAAACCTTAACCTAACCTTTTTTGTTTTCTAACCTTACCCCAAACCTTAACCCTGACCTTAACCCCAGTCCTGTGATATCTAACCTTAACCCTAACCTTAACCCCAGTGCTATGATAACTAACATTAACCAAACTGTAACATTAAAATGCATTTATTGTATATTTTAGCGACCTTGGTAAGGCCACTACTCGTTCCTTGCTATCCGTATACCCTGTGTGGAGCAGTAGGTAGGGTGCCTGCCTTCAGATCTGAACGTTGCCGATTTGAAACATGGGTCTTTCCTTTTGTGCAAATTCACAGCGATCATATAATATTATATGTTTGTCTGTAGTTCGTATCATATTATCATATAAGTTTTAATAGCGTTCATAACATATACGTTGTAATAGCGGCCGTAAGATATGTTACGTTTTAGCCAATTTGTAATAAATTATACATTTTGATAGCACATTGTAATGTAACCAAACGTAACATAACATGTCATATGAAATCGGGTGCCATGGATTTACGTAAAATAGTCTACGTACTCCCCTGAGACCACGTTGCGCAGTCAGACACATGCACAGGTAAGGCTGAACCTGTGCAGAGCACATGCCCCTTTTGCAATCTTTTTTTACGTGCGTCACCCACTCCAACACATCGTCCGTCCGTGTGAACCAACAACTCCGCCCACTTTTTCAGATTCAGCACACGCCCCTTGGAAGGTCTGTGCACAGTACTGATTGCAGTCATCTTCTATTGTTCTCTGTTTTATTTTATCCTTAAATTTCATATTCACTTAATTAAAGCATGTTCATTTCAAGAATGTAAATCTAGAGATTGACTTGGCCGGTCAAGAACATTATGTTCTTTTGCCCTGCAAAACTCCCTAGTTGCTGTGGTAGAATGTTTTGGGTCATTATCTTGCTGTATTCTAATGTAGCCTACATGATGTTTCTGTACACTTCAGAAATAATTCTGCTGTTGCATCTAACCCAAGATGGGCCAGATCAGTAGTTGAGTAATACATTGAAACAAGTGAGCCAGTTCCTTTGGCAGACATACATGCCCACAACATAACCCCCCCTACACCCTCTCAGATGAGATGGTATGCTATGGAACTTGAGTCGTTTCTTTTGTACCCCACATGCAGTAAATCTATATTTTAACCACTTTAATTTCTTCTTGTTCAATATAAACTTCAAATATAGTGTCAAAATAAGAAAATGCTTACTGTCCCAATAATTATGAAGGGCACTATATTGATGTCATATTGTTTATATTATTGGACAGTGTATACCATAGTATATCATATACCATCTGTGATTTGATGTATTATACTATATTGATGTCATATTGTTTGTATTATTGGACAGTGTATAGCATAGTATATAATATACCATCTGTGATTTGATATATTATACTATATTGATGTCATATTTTTTATATTATTGGACAGTGTATACCATAGCATATCATATACCATCTGTGATTTGATATATTATACAATATTGATGTCATATTGTTTGTATTATTGGACAGTGTATACCATAGTATATCATATACCATCTGTGATTTGATTTATTATACTATATTGATGTCATATTGTTTGTATTATTGGACAGTGTATACCATAGTATATCATATAAACATCTGTGATTTTGGGTGGATTACCCATTTTCAGATCAAATATATGCTCAGCAGGTGCATTGATCGGATAGCAGCTCAGTTAATGTATTTTTGAACGAGTGAGGTGTGATTAAAATGTCAAGTCTGAGAGAATTTTGCAATTCATTCCACTGAAATTAAATGAATGACAGCCAAAGGAAGAGTGGGCTTTAGTAGTGTCCAATGTCAGATATATACCAGAGTGCACGTTTATAATGGAATAGCAATGTGACAAAGCAGTTGGCAGTGTGGTAAATTGCATCTCATTCATAGAGGAACTTTTTACTGGCAAGCCTGAAACTCCGTCACCGTAGTCCAGGACTGGCAGGATGGTCATTTTTGCAAGGGTATAATTGGCACAGTTGCTGAATATTTCCTTAATGCGGAACAAGAAAAATTGTGGTTTTACCTTTAGACTGAAGGTGGGTGATATGGGTATGAAATGAAAGTGAGCAGTCCAGACATATTCCATGGTATTTTTAGGTGTTGACATACTTTAACTGTGACCCATTTAGGGTGAGGATATGTGGGTGGTAAGCAGGTTGAAGTAGGCTCGGATTGAAGACCTTCATTTTTGTTTTTTGGTATTGAGGAGATATACGACTGAATTACAAGTGACAAGCACAGCATTATTAACATACACAGAGAATAAAGACAACCAAAAAAAATCTAGCCTTGAAGAACTACCATAGATACAATTTGAGATCCAGATATGACATACTCAGAGGTTAATTTCTTTTTTACAGTAGATTGCACATGCTCAGAGAAATTGTTTTTAACCCTATGTTGACTTTATTAATCATCATGTGTTATTTTTACATTTTTTATATTTGAGACATTGCATGTAGTGTTCTCATATTTTACAATATGCTTCCAATAACCTTCAATGTTGGCTGTCTCGTGTGGTTGCCATTATCAACAGGGTGAGGGAATACCTATATAGGTTACCTATTTTTTGGGTTACCTACATAGGTTCACTCCATATGTTCACTTAGTAAAATTCACAATTTAATGGAAAAACCTCTGGAAAAAAATTGCTAGACTTAGATGACAACCAAATGTAAAATGCTCTAAAGTTGTAGTGAGAACCTGCAGCGCTCTTCCTACAAAACTCTGTGGTTATTATTGGATGTATTAGGTTTCAAAGTCTGACATTATGGATATAGTTTCAGTGACAGAGAAAGGCCACACTGAAAGATTCAAACAAATAAATATAAGATTTGTTTTGGTATCATCGATTTTCCAAAGCGATATTTCCGAAGAGTTAACAAATTAATGTAACAGATGAATTTCATAGGTAAAGGGAGTATACAATTGCATTACAAGTAGGCCGGTCAAGGATATCAGTTCTCTGGAGATTTGTGGTTGCAAGAGCTAAGATGCACGAATAGAAGCTAGAAAGAAAGCAAGAAGAGATCATGTCTAAAACGATCTCTCTGTCACAACCCAACATGTGGATTTGGAGAATCTACATTATCAACGGACACATTCCGTTGGGTCTGTTGAAAGCATTTCACAAACCTAAACAACTAATGCATTACATATGGACTAGGACAAAGAAACAGAGAGACCTGTGTGTAAATAGAACAGCAGCAACAAACGTATTCAATTATCATCAACGCATATTTAGGCAGAGTGGGTGGAAACCATAAGGATTAAAGGGGAAAAAGAACAAATATCTCAAATTTGTTCAAGTTCATAACTCACTTGAAGTAATTGTTGGACTGTCTCTCTAGGCAGGTGACTCTCTCACTCAAGGGGAGCAGGGTCGAGCACAAGTGAAGTGCAGCATCAGAGGGTTACATTGCTCTTCCCCCACTAAAGCAATTTCATAGAACCACATAAAATTATGATTATCGACAAAATTATCTGTGTCCTATTGTGGTCCATACCATATACAGTCCCGTGAAAAAGTGTTCCCCCTTCCTGATTTCCTCCATTATTGCATATTTATCACACAGAATGTTTTCATATCTTCATACAAAATGTAATATAAGATGAAGAGAACCCAAGTAAACACAAATTTCATTGTGGAAATTATAATTCTATTTATTTACAGAACCTAGTTATCCAACACTAACTGGCCCTGTGTGAAAAAACACTGCCCATGTGAACTTAATAACTGCTTGTGCCCACTGGCGGCTGGGAAACCCCCACAGCCACCGCGAGGCAGATAGGCCCCCACATCTCAAGGGTCCCGTCCTGGATAGCAAAAAAAAAGCAAGGCCTATATGAAAAATTAAAAAGCTAAAAACTTTCAGGGCGAGAAAACTCTGCATTTTGAGACCCCCTGAGTTTTGACAGCCAGGTAAAGGAAGCCCGTGAAGTAGGCTATATAACAGATCTTCCTCCCCCTTTCTGTTGAAAAGGGAGCTAAATAGTCTCAGAATCCATCTGGCAACAATGGACTTTGCGTATCTTGCGTGCATCACACTTTCAAAATTTCTAATCATTACGTTTGTATATATATATATATATATATATATATATATGCAAGCGGTGCTCAAAAGCGCAGCAATAGTGTTGCCTGAACAAGCTCGGGTAAAACACCCAAAGGTTATGTCCTTATTTAGACAAGCCAGAGAGGAAGCTACAGTGTCATCAGCATAAATAAAACATTGCTGCCGCCGGCAGCTAGCGGCAGCACATCTTCACCAGCAACCAGCCTTCCCAACGTGACGTCAGTGTTAATTTTGCGTACAGTCACGTAAATATTTGTTAAATACCTATATTTCAGTGGCAGTTGACGAGATGATAACTGACTAAACAGAAACAGAAAAAACAAAAAAGGTGTGGGTATAGGCCTACCCAAATGTGTTACCTATCAAATTTTCTGTTCTCCCCTCGTTCTTACATTTCAAACTGATATTTCCATACATGCCAATTTAAACTGCTCAATCAATAACGGGTGTGCAATACACATTTTCCACTGATTAATTACATTTTGGAAATTTCACACTTCCATACTGTGCACAACGCTGCGCTAAAAATTATAATAAATAGGCCTAATTGTAGGCAGTATCAACATTGTAAGTGAAACATTATGACATGTTCCAGTGGCCTTGTTTGTTATTGGTTAATGAAGTAATAATTGTGATTGGACTCAAATGTGACTAAAGGCATAAGGGCATTTTGTTGAACATAAATGGTTCACTTTTAGTCATCCTGACAATAACTAGATGAAATCATTATTCAAATTATATAAATGTGTCAAAACCTGACAGATATTTTAGTCAAAATGAATAAAACTTAAAAAACGAGTGACAATTAACAGTGCGCGACAGCACTGCCTGGTTCCAGGCTGTCCTTGGTGTCGAACAATGATCAGTAATATATAACGCGCTGCCTGTTAATTGTGCTGACACAATTGTGCTATTGTAGTTTAAACTTTTTTTATTTCACCTTTTTACATTACTGAACATGTAGAGTTAAATGTAGACAGCCACCAGTCTATTGACGTAGGAGGCAGGGGAATAAGCTAATAGATACATTTTAGGGGTTTTCGGGGAAGACCACGAGCTCCGACCTTGCGCGGAGGCCTCTGCAAAGTCCCGGCCGCCACTGCTTGTGCCACCTTTAGCAGCAACAACTGCAACCAAGTGCTTCCTATAATTGAAAGATTTGTCTTTCATATCACCAGGGAGGAAACTTGGCCCACTATTCTTCACAGCATTGCTGCAATTCAACAACATTCAACAACAAGGGTTTTTGAGCTCATTTAAGGTCCTGCCACAGCATCTCAATGGGGTTCAAGTCAGGTCTAGGCCACTCCAAAACCATTTTTTTTCTTTCCTTTAAACCATTCTTGTGTTTAGAATCATTGTGCTGCTGAATAATCCAATTACGCTTCAGCTTCAGATCACGGACAGATGACCGGACATTCTTCTTCTTCAGAATTGTCTGGTGGAGAGCAGAATTCATGGTTCCTTCAATAATAGTAAGCCTTCCAGGCATTGAGGCAGAATCTTCACCACATCCCACTACCACCACCATGTTTGACTGTTGGTGTGATGTTCCGATTGTGAAATGCTGTTTGCTTTACTCCAGACAAAACATGTCTTTCAAAAATCTACACTTTTGACTCAGTCCACAGAATCAGTCCACAGAACATTATTCCAAACAGCTTTGAAAAATGTTCAATGTGTTGTTTTGCTAATGTGAGACAATCACTAGTGTTTCTCTTAGGTAGCAGTGATTTGTGCCAATTTGCGCAATTTTTGCACAGTCTCTTTCTTAGTGTCGAATCATGAACGCTGACCTTAGCACTGTAAATGAAAACGACTTCAGTAATTGAAGGTTTGTTGTACTGCACTGTTCTCACATACGTTTCCAAAATCACATCTCCAGGCCAAACATTTCAAAAATAAAGGCTATTCTCTTCCATTCTGTTCTTCAAAAATGTGTGAGTAAAAGTGCTTTTGAGAGCTAAAAATGCAATGGTACATTTTTCCATGGAGTGCAGCTCCATTGCTACAGCCCCATCATGACACAAATATCTCTGGAGAATAAAGAGGTCAAACTGTTGAGCGTACTTCAGAGGGAGAAACACTGTGGGCTAAACAGTCACCAGGGACCTGGCTTATAGCTTTTTTCTTTCTTTCTACTTGCTGTGCCACCGCCAACGGTTTGACCCGAGGCTCTCACTGTTAGCCCACAGTCATCACCATCATCTGTGCGATCTAGCCCAACACAGCTACTCTGGCAGGCCTGAATGAAACCATCACCATAAAGCACTTATGTCTGACCTGCATACCTTCATAAAGCAGTGTATGGGAATGTGTGTGTGCATGGATCATGTGGACAGCTCTTCAGTCAACTGACTAATTTTTCTGAAAGATGTGATACCACTAATTGAAATGTTTTTTGTTTGACATGTTATTGTGTTGAAATAAAAGTATACAGTTCCCCCTTATATTTGCGGCCAAAATATGCTTCATTGTTTGTGTTGTTTATTTTTGCCGGACCGCGTAAGCGGAGCCAGCCTATAAGAGCGAATGTCTCTTACTGAGTGAGTGAGTGAGTGAGTGAGTGAGTGAGTGACCGACCGACCGACCAACCCTTGTTAAATGGCATAGTGGTTAGAGACGCAGGCTACGGAACAACAGATCCTGTATTTGACTCCCGTCACAGACAAAATACATTATGCCTGAGGATTTGTTCAGGACAGACAAAAACTTTGCTGACTACAACCTTCAGTAGCTACATAATAGGAAGTCTAAAAAAACAGTTCTGGTGGTTATTAGGATTTCTTCAGGATAGACAAACACTTCGCTGGCTAGACGATTCTCTCGTCTTTTCACTTGACAAAAAAATCAGTTATCGTCACCTATATTGATAGATAATGTATCAATGTCATTCACGAATGGCTAATTAGCTGTTAAAACGGCCAGTGGCAAAAGAGGATTTGTTCAGGATAGACAAAAACTTTGCTGGCTACAATCTTCAGTAGATACATTATAGGAAGCCTAAAATGAAACTGTTTACTGTTATATTGCAACTATTTCTGGTGGATTTTAGAATTATGTCTTAGGATTTGTTCAGGATAGACAAAAACTTTGCTGACTACACGATTCCCTCGTCTTTTCACTTGATGAAAAAGTCCCTTATCATCACCTATATTGATACAGTATTATAGTCAATGTCATTCACGAATGGCTAATAAGCTGTTAAAACAGCCAGTGGCAAAAGCCATACAGTTCATAGATGCTATTTGTGGTGGAGGTAAACTTAATAAGAAACCGTACTCAGTTTAACACAATGCTTAATGGCGTCTAGCGACATATTACTGGCTAATAAGCTTTTAAAACAGCCAGTGGCAGGAGTCATACAGTTCATAGATGCTATTTGTGGTGGAGGTAAACTAAATAAGAAATGTTACTCAGTTTAACACAATGGTTATTGGTGTCTAACAAAATATTCATATATACCGACACCCAGCAAAAGTGCAGCTCTCTGGCGTAGTTGTTAACGATAAAGCCTTTCACGTGGGCGACCTGGGTTTGAATCTCGAGAGGGCAATCACTATCAACACTTTCGATTGCGGGCCTGCTGTACTAGGCTTGCCTGGTTTCTTGTTTTAATTCACTTTTGCTTACTTTCATTAATGGGGCCAATACCTCTAGAGTTGAATGTATGTGGGAAATGTAGGGGAGGGAGCTGTGCAATATGAAGCCGATAGAGGAATGAGACACACGAAGTGGTCTGCTCCATCATACAGAGTCTGCCCTCTACTCACCTGGAATCATTTATTCACTTGTCTTTTCTTTCCCCCTTTTTCACTGTCTCTTTCTCTGTCTGTTATTGTCCGATGGGGAATCTCTACTCAGCTTGTCATATACCCTGACAGAATATCCATTATTTAGAGAGTGGAGAGTGGACAGGCACTCCTGTCCACATTGCACCACACACATTAACTCAGCAGAACACTGTCAACACCAACACCATCAAGTCCTCCCACCTCCTCACCCACCCATCCAAGCAACCACAGAGAAGGGATCTTAGTCACACTAAACACCATCCACCATTAATGCTTGCACTGTCCCCAATGGCAGCCAATGTTATGGTTTAATTGTTCTGATTTAACTTAGGGTTATTAACTACAGGGTGTGAGGGGAAGTTGAGGGATTGCTTTAGTGTGGCAAAGCAGTCGTAATCAAACCCATCTATATCTGGATGGATGAAAAACCCATTAAAAGGTAGCAGGAACAATTCCACTTGTGATTTGATTATAATAGATGTTAGCTAAACATCAGGTTATGAAAGCAACAGGCCAAAAAGCCTGGGGAAGGTTCATATTGAAAAAAAAATCAAGACATTTGAATATATTGTGAATAAAAGACCATGTTTCACAATATTTCACATCAATGTCAGTTTAGAAAATATGGATTGATTGAAAATGCAGAGCCCTTTGGAAATGACAAAACCTATTTTTTCTATAAATTAAAGATATGCCAATAATGCCACTAAAATCCATTGTAGATATGTTAGTTAGTTAAAACACAAAGGGACCTATTTCTGATGCACGCTGAGAAAAGAAAACCATATGGATAGTGTAGTGTATTTTCAGTTTGATGTCACTGAAAGAAAGGCAAATGTTTGAAACATTAAAATGTATACATGCTTACGTAAGATGACTAATTGCTCTGTTGTAGCCCTACTCTTGATCAAGACCCTGAAAATGTAATGTATTCCTGTTCTATATCTGGAGTCATTAGAATATTATTGAAATAGTTTTCACCTTATAACGTGGAACTTCATGATGGTTGGGTTTGTGTATTACACAGTCTGTCTTTGAGGGTAGAGAAGACTGAGGCTTAGAGAACAAAGTTATCTGTTAATATCATCTCCATCTTTATTTTTTCATGTAGACCTTTGTCATGACATTAAATTATTCTTGATTAGGCTAAACTAAAGAGGGAAACACTGTTCCAAATCTGTAATTACCAGTTTTAACATAATGAATCAAGGTGCTTGACACTTGTTCCAAATCATATGTTCCGAACAAGAACAGGTCACATTGTGTTATGTCTGTTCCTCACTCTCAGTAGGATAAAAACATGGAACAATGTTTTTTTCTCACTGCTCTCCTTTGAAAGTGAATTGAGTCATTGGATTATGTTTATTCTACTGAAACAGACTTACAGTACATTGTAGTGCTTTACCGTGCTGTATATTTTAAGCTACAGTACTATATCATTTACTTACACTAAGTTGTTTGGTATAAGCCTATAAGCCTAATCCAATGAAAATACTTGTGATCGCACCTCCTCGCATTGTTTGCATCTGTGATTTAACACACTATCAAAATAATAAATATTCTTTCTTTAGGCAGGTTTAGAGTAAAAATGTGCAAAAAATGTTCTAAAGACAAACTGAGGTATTGCCACAATGCTTATGGAAAAATGAGCCTGCCACACCACTGCCTTATTCATTTGTTCATTTAGCAAACAAGCCAACTTAAAATTAAGTTATTTTTATCACAGTCATTACAACTTACAATAAGAATTCTAACAGAATTACAGAATGAAATGAAAACACATTATTTGTTTTAAGCTGTCTTGTACTTACAAAACACTAATTGTAACAAAACAATTTTTATGTTGAAAAATTGCTAGGCAGGTTCTTCAGATTTGAAGTTTTACTGTGAATATAGGCTATTAATAATAATAATAATAATAATAATAATATCATTGTTGTAGTCTTGGTTTTAAGCTTCCATTGACAATATGATTACAATACTTGTACAATTAGTTATGCCGATATCCAGGACTGGATCCAGGATATTCCACTGAGCCTATTGTGAACTGTGCATTGTCATGAGATTATGTTTCATCTTGAGTCTTGAAGGCTGTTGCCTATGTTGTATTTTTTCATGTTGGTATGTGTGTGTGGACGCACGTGTGTTGAGTTACTTGTGAAAATGCAAGAGCAATGCATTTGCATTGTAATGAATCACTGTTAGGTCAGCACAATTGTTGTTCATTATTTGGCATCAGTGGGCTACAGTAGTGCAGTTGGAAGATATTAGTTTAGGTTATATGACATAATTACAGTGCCGCTTGAAAGTATGTGAACCTTTCAGGGATGGTCATTTTTTTGTATAAAACATTAAAATAAAGTCATAAAATTCTTATCAAAATCTCAATTCCTAATAAAGACATCCCAAATTAAGAACACAAAAAACATAGGAATTATTTCCCTTGTTTATTTAACAAAAGTGTTGTTTTTTTAAACAAAAACCGTGTGCTAAAATATGTGAACCCCTTCATTCAATAGCTGGTGGCACCTGCATTAGCAGCGTTAGCCACTTATCAGCCTGACATATTTTTTGAAGGATTTTTGCTAACTGAGTGAGGTTTGAGAGGGGTGTGGCATGTACTGCCCGGTTCAGGTCCTGTCCCTTTATCTCATATGGATTAAGGTCAGCACTTTCTCCGAAGCCATTCTTTGGTAGATTTGCTTGAATGTTTTGGGTCTCTGGCAAAGTTAAGATGGGCAGTTGGTTCTTGGTGACAACAGAGGCTTCTTCCTATAGCAACCCTCCCACGAAAGCCATTTAGATTTTGTGTTTTTATTGTTGAATTGTTGCATGCAAGGGAGGTCTGCAAATTTCCCAATGTTATGTTCGGCATTTACCAGATAGATCTTGGGGATATATTGGAAGGGTGTCCAGGTCAAACTGCTGTAATGATAAATGTATACCATTTGTAAATTGTTTGCCTCGCAGTGGACTGATGGAGCTCAAATATTTTTGAGATGGTTGTATATCCTTCCCCACATGTATTTGCTCTCATTTATCAGAGTCCCACCCAAACTATTTCCTAAAGGTCCCTCCTATGATTCATTCATTTCTTTCCCAATAATTTTTAACCACCTTGATTTAACCAATGCATCCCAAATGTTTACATGGCCACACACCAACACGTTTCTAATGTAATGGGCCAATGTATTGTATGTTAGTAGTCTGTAAGTTAAAAACAAAGGCTCTGAATACAGGTTTGATGATCATGTTGTTTCTGAGAACTGTGGTAGAAAGAAAGAGAACTTGCATATCAGCGGGATAAGGGCCTCAGAAGGCCATGGTAATGCATGGCAGAAACTTCATAGTCAGCCTCCAACGTGCCTCAGTTAATTTACATGGCAATGCTGTAAGACTTCTATTTGAGCTCCAGTCCTTTGGATCACTTCCCCCGGAGGACCTGGCTGTTGTGCCTCAACAGGCAGTGTGGTGTGTGTAGGAGGGAGGGCTTCACAGCCATCGCAGGCACAGCTGCCATGGTTGTTCTGGACCCCGGGGCCTCATATATTAACCATGCGTGAGAACAAATTTGTGCACAAACCATGCATGGAATTATTTTTCTCAACACAAATGTTTGCTTGAGAGTTTTGGTGAATTCACTCACAGTCACAACCATGAATACACAAAGTACAGTGGAATAAGGGAACTGTGTAAAGTCTAGCCTAGTTAATACATCATTTTATTCACACATAGTTCTTAGAAAGAGATGTGAGAATAATAATTAAACAATGTTTCAATTGTGTTCCTATTGGGAATGAATGCAATATTTCCTAAGTTGCGTAGTGTTAAATATTATCATTTGACCATGCCAGCGCATTTGTATATGTTATAATGCTCTACATAAATGACAGTAATTTGTTAAATTATAGGCATGTGTAAAACCATTCTTGAAACATAATAAGAGACTTGGGAAATTGAATGGGAGATGGCCAATGGCACCACATCATCATTAGTCCCTCTGCAATAAGTTACACTGGGCCCTCTAGCCAAAATACTGCTTTCAGGTAGAGAAGCCAAGGCCTCACTACGCAGAGACACAGGTAGTAAGTTCTCTAAGTATAACTCTCAGTCTGGAACAGAACATTCTAAATGAGTAATGTGAACAATTGTGGACAAGATGGATTTTTGTCTCCAAAGATCTAAAGGGCTCGGCATGCAGGAATCTATCTGCAGATATCTAGGCAGCCGAGCCTAGTCTTGCTGGGCCATGTCTGCAAATATATTTAGGTGCCAGCATGAAGGGTTTTATCTGTACGGTTCTGGGAGGGGCCCATGCAAATCTAAACTTTGATCCATGTACTCCATGGTCGTAGGCCCCAATTAAGATGCACTGCTTACATTGCTTGTCCTTACGCACCTGGAGATGACTGGTCCTGTTCTGTTGGAAGGTTTGGCACACACTGAATTTTACAAAAAGTATGTTTTTAGAAACTAAATAAAAAGATAAAAATATAATTTCGCCAAATTTTAGAGTTTTAAGGCTATTTTAGGAAAACAGACAATCTACCCTCAGGTTTTTGTTGACAGGCACCCTTCAATATGACCTTGTCTATCAGTCTAACATCTAACCAAGATGAGCCAGATCATTGATGCCTACAGTTTTGGGAATCATCACCAAAACACACTTTCCTTGCACAACAGATTAATGTCAAGAGGAGTTTATTTTCCATCAGTGGGTTGCTAAAAGCAATGAGAGACAATTTTGTAATGTCCAACTTATGATTATGACCGTGCTTTGTCGCTACAACAGTTACATTATAAAAGATGCTCTTATCCAGAGAGACTTAAAGTTAAAGGGATAGTTCACCCAAATAAAAAAATGGCACATTGGTGTCCATACCCTGTAAGCAGTCTATGGACAACGTTTGATCTGTATACTTGCTTTGGTTTAGTTTCCTAGCACTGTTTCCAAATGCTAGCAATTTCGTTAATCACACTTGAAAATGATCGTATGTTTCTCAGATTTCTTGAATCTGAGATCTTTTCTAAGAATGTTTCGTGAGTGATGGCCATTGTCCAAGTTTCTGAAATGTATTGTATGGCTCAACAAAACACTTAATACATGATTTGAACATGAAGAATGAAGAAGGCTTATATTGGTACTATTATGGAGTTTTTGTTTCAATAACAACAAACAAAAGTATTACTATTGCAAACAATAATTGACTGATATTGAAAGCAAAACATCAAACAAAATGTATTGTCATCCAAAAAATATACATTACAAATAAAATCTTTTGAGATGCAAAAACAAAATGATTGAAAAATGCGAACAATTCTTTGAAAGGGAATCATTTGTCTTGATAACGTGATTGCCTTAAAACGATTATGTTTTTGGCTGGTGTTTTTTTCTATTGTTGGTTATGTTACACAGGTTTTTGCTCTCGATTTCTTTTTTTGCAGCTGCGAGGTTTAGACATAATGTTCTGTGCAGGCGGGGTTAAGAGAGGAAATGATGCATCTCAGTTTGTCAACCAGACAGGGCAGCATCAACCACCGTCCCAGTTTGATTACATTGTAGGCTTGCTACATTAATAGGCAGATAGGCTGCAGTGTATGGGATTTTTTTTGGACAACACACATGAAAAAGAGCGCAACAGTATGTTGAGCAAACAACCTAGCCTGGGTATAATTGCCTAATTATTGTTTATATACGAACATGTTTATTTTGGGTAAGGATAGTATCAATCGTTAGTAGCTAGCCAACCAGCCCACTGGCATGCTGCCTTTAATCATATGCTATGGCCTTTGCAGTCATCAGATCTCAACACAACTGAACACTTATGGAAGGTTTTTGACCGATGTGTTAGACAGCGCTCTCCACCAACATCATCAAAGCACCAAATGAGAGAATATCTTTTGGAAGAATGGTGTTCCACCCCATTCTTCTTATTACTGTAGTGTGAGAATGACACAGGTCTAAAATGTAAGTGGCCGAATTATATAAATTAGGTGGGTCTGAAACTATGCCAGTTCACCACATGCTTTTTTCTGAAGTTCTAATAAATGTATAATATTCCCAGATGTACTATTGAAAATTATTGCACCGTCAGCTCAAAGAAGAGATTCATCTGCCTCCACTGCTGTCCATTTAGCAGGTCAAGCCACCTTCACTGATTGCACTGCTGGTGAGTTTACATTCAAATTCACCTCCAGTGATGTAGTACTCTTCTGATACATGGGGGGTTGTGGGATATGGTCAATATACCACAACTAAAGGCTGGTCTTATACATGATGCATTACAGAGTGCCATGATATAGACCTTAGCTGTGGTATACTGGCCTTATAACACAAACCATTGATGTGTTATATTGCTATTATAAACTGATTACCAATGCAATTAGAGCAGTGAAAAGTAATGAGATATCATTCCCCTATGGACTCATATACCACAGCTATCAGCATTTGAACCAGTTGAGAAGAGACTGTATACAACAGGTAGGACAAAAAGCACTAATCGTTTTACTATTTGAATTACATTGTTAACCAGTTTATAATAGCAATCTAGGGTTTGTTTTATATAAAGCATCTCAAGGTTTGCGGCATATTGCCAATATGTCTAAACGTTGTCTCCAGGCAATTCGCAAACGTTTAGCGCTCTTACATTCTCTTAGGCAGTATATTGGCCATACACTAATCCCCTCATGCCTCACTGCTTGACTATACCACAGCTTTTAGTCAATTAACATTCTGATTTAGATATATAGTTTTACTTTTAAAATACATTTACTGAGTTTTAATAGGGTTTCAATGTTAGTAGATTGATAGCTTGTTTTGTTCTGTAGTGTTTACTATTCAAATGTCCTTTGAACAGTGTTACAGTACTATACATCTAGTAGATATGTTGCCTAGAGGTTAAACATTATAAGGTAGTTTGTTTGTTCCACTAAATTTCCAGACTTTTACCACATTATAACATTAACCTTTAAGGCAAGAGATGGGGCCCCAAATCAAATTCTGCTTAGGGCCCTGAAAAGGCTGAAACCAGCCCTGTATAGCACAATCCACATTTAAAGGTAAATCAAGGCACACTTTGACACTTTTTTTCCATCACAAGAAGTAGTCCTTTAAGTGCAATACCACGACCAGCATAAAGTAGCCTTGTAGTTTCTTATTGCTGTTCCTTCTGCCGTGAAAATGAAAAACAGTGTTGGATTTAATGGGAAAAATGCCTTTTTGGCTCAGCAACGCCACTTAGAGCCACTGAGCTTAATTTGTAGACTTTCCCAATATAGGTTCTAATGGGGAGATGTGGATGTCAAAGTCTTGCAATTTAGATAGAACCTGTGTTTGACCAGTTAGGGCCAGCATCACATTAACAACAGACACCACATGAGAACAGGAGGAATTCTGGTTTGTTCAAAAGATTAGCTTACATATCTGAATTGTTTGTCTGTGAAAACATACAGCTCCGGAAAAAATTAAGAGACCACTGCACCTTTTTCTTTCCTTTCCAAAAAAGTTGAAAAGGAAAGTTTTGCGTGAGGAACAGAAGGGTTCAATTTGCAGTGGTCTCCTAATTTTAACCCTTCTGTTCCTCACTCAAAACCTTCCTTTTCTACTTTTTTGGAAAGGAAAGAAAAAGGTGCAGGGTGGTCTCTTAATTTTTTCCGGAGCTGTATTTTTCTGGAGAGCTACTGCCCTGTAGGTTCTCTCTCCAACCCCAGTTGTGATGAACCTGACTTGAGCTTTTCATCCTGCCAATCATTAGAATCAGTTAAGAGTTGGAAAGAACCTACATGATAATATCTCTCCTGGTTGGACATCCTTATGATCAGGAAATGACTCATCTGCGCGTTATTGCTCCATCACTCACAGTGCTTATCAGCGTGGTTCTGATGTTCATCAACTCATTTGTCATAGTTTAAACACATTGCTAACAGCTTCAATGGCTAATGCACATTACTTGTTTTTACAGCCCTTATATAAGGGTTATATAATGCATGGATGCCGGCTACTTTCAGTTTGCCCACAGTACAATAGGCAGTTTCACTTGCAAGAGAGGGGAATGTTTCTGTTCTAGCACTTAGCCTGTGCCACAACATTTGTAGAATCAGCATTTACTGTTGCATTTGATATTTTATCTTCTAATAATCTGTTGCCTGGAAAACACCTGTTATTTGTAATATGCATTCAATAATTTGCTTAATTTGCTCACACAATAAATACAAATACAAACTTCTTCAGCAATAGAACAGCGCACTAAACAACGTCAAATAGACAAAGAAATCATATTATTGTGAAATAGTATAGATAACTAATTACGGATTCTAATAAACGTTTATGCTTGCGATGACAAAAATGTTAAACCCTGACAAAAGTGAAGAATTGTGAGTGTCCACAAGTGCATGTCTGGGGAGTTGAGGGAAGGACAGGGGCTTCAAATATGTTTGCTGGTAAAAATGATTATGCATATTGCAGGTCAGTGATGTGTATTACTTACTGATACTATAGATGTTGTAGTTTAATTATTTCCCGGTAATCTAAGTGAGAGACAAATAACTATGTAATTTAAAGAAAGCTTTTAGGCAACCTATACTTAAACCAAAGGCAAAAAAACTTCCATGACCATAGCGCCACAAAAAATTAAATGGAAAATGTTACTAGCTTGATGGCTAGCTATGAAATTATTCATTAACACAAAACGTATTTGGAGATACAAATGGAGAGAGTTTAGCACTGAGAGACAAATGGGTGAATGCTAATGCCAGAGCAGTTATGTGTGTATGATGTGTGTGTGTGAGTGCCTCTCTGGGAAAACGAGGCGAGAGCAACACTTAATAATGGTAGAATCAAATCGTAGCAGCAGGCTCAATCGTAGTACACCGTCTGTGTCTTTTCTGTCAGCAGAATCCTCAATTGAGCGCTTAGCATTCTGGGCAGTGTGAGTTACATTAGAATATCTGGTTTTCAGTCATTTTCTCTGATCACTCATAATGACACTATATAATAGGATCATATTCGTATCCTCCCAGTTCCTCTAATCCATAACGGTACTCATTGTGTCTGAGTACTAGGCACACTCCTAGTATAGAAACAATAGTGTTCACCATAGGTTGAATTAAATGAACAGTTATTCAAACATTCACAATGCTACAGTAGAGCTGCTACTAAATAAATAACAATAGTTTGTGTTTTAAAAACAGAAAGTACTTCAGCAAGTTTAATAATCTGACATTTCTTGCTACTAGCGTCTAATGGTCGTCGACGAACTGTCCAAATACAGATGAGAAGACGCTGTTAAAAAAGGCGCTCATGGCCATCTCTACTACCTGCTGCCTCCTCTTCATGAAGGTCAGGTGTGTCAAACTCATTCCACAAAGGGCCTAGTGTCTGCAGTTCTGGTGTTTTGCCTTTTAATTGGTGTCCAATAAAGTCATAAACAGCCACTTGAAGGAAAATCCTAACTAATTAGCGACCTTCATTTTCAACCAGGTACAATGCTGGGTTTCCGGGTACATGGCATCGGTCTGCATCATGAACTTCAGGTACTCGCTTGGTTTGGTAAGTGTTTTTTCTCTTAACTGGGAAACAGTTTTACATATAAATTATATATAAGGTTCTCATTGTCTACTTATATAACACTGAAGAACATACCCTTGCATTTTCCAAAGCTCTCAGTTGAAAACCTCAATTTGTGTGATTAGGGATAAAGTGAACATGAAAATCAATTGGATTGTGGGTTTGATTCCAGCAGAAGGCCAACACAAAACAGTATGCAAAAACTACTATAGTTGCTCTAGTGTCTGCTAACTTACTTAAATGTAATATCATTGAAATATAACTGTTACCCAACAAAAGGGGTAGCTAGAGCATTGTGTGAATGGGCCCTGAAAATCTGAGGACAGATATGTGGTAGTGACTTCACCGGTGCATGCAGCTTCCTCTTCAGGCCGTAAATTATCAAATGAGAATGAGCACTGAGCTGGGCATGCTTAGCCTGCATAAGCTAACTAGATAGGTACATGGGTCGCAAATTTGCATTTAAACATTAGCAAGATGTCTAGTCGAGGGGAGGCTAAACTAATTTAGCTAATGAAAACATATGACATATCTAAACTTGGTAACAGAATGATAGAAATGTTTATACTACTGAATAATACTTTAACAATGTAATCACATTCCCAGGTCACTAATGTACAATTAGACAAAACATAAATCAAATTGGATGGCTCGGTCAGATTAGCCCCCATCTTAGTAACTGTTGAACGATTTGGCTAAGCGTTGTCTGTACTGTACACTTACCGAGGCAGAAGAGTTAAATAACATGTAGCTATAAATGTATCTTAAAAGAAAAAATAATTAATTATTTTGCTGATCATCAATTAGTGTATTTCATTATTTCTGTTTATTTCCTCCGAGTCCGGCTTGCCACCCACATGGTCTGTCCTCCAAGCACAATGTCAAATACAACTTAGACGGTGTCCAGCATGTGTTTTCTAGCTGGATCCACTTCTGTGGTGGTGGTGGTCTTAACTGTATTTTTTAAACATTGTTCTTTATTTCCTGTAGCATTTTCCATTAGGATATTCCTTAAAAGTCCAAATGTAGCGAGCTTCTATTTAAAAAATTGCAGCAGTGCAGAGAAATACAATGACCACAAATTCACAAATACTATGACATCATTATGTGAGAACCATCATTCAGTTTTGCCATTTGTAAGCCCACCCACCATCCTTCTTGGTTCCTGGCAAGTAACATCTACCCAGCAAGGCCATTTTATGGCAACAAGCTCTACTTCCAACTGGGCCAATATTAAATTGCCACAGAAACCTGAAATGGAAAAAAAGCCTGTCATTTCGATACCCTGTCAGGGAACACCACCTTTCCCCCTTCTAACATAGATATTGCTTTAGATCACTGGGACGGGTTGGGGATCCACAACATTATCCACAACATACCTAGAAGAGACTTTAGCCTAATTTAATCAACTAAGGCACAGTTGTGCTCATATGTTTGCATACCCTGGCAGAAATTGAGAAATGTAGGCATTGATTTTGATAATATGACTGATCATGCAAAAAAAGTGAGGAAACTAAGGACGGTGATCATGTGAATCCATTTATTATCACATAGTTGTTTGGCTCCTTATTAAATTATAATGATAACAGAAATCACCCAAATGGCCCTGATCAAAAGTTTACATACCCTTGAATGTTTGGCCTTGTTACTGACACACAAAGTGACACACACAGGTGAAAATGGCAATTAAAGGTGAATTTCCCACACCTGTGGCTTTTTAAATTGCAAGTAGTGTCTTTGTATAAATAGTCAATGAGTTTGTTAGCTCTCACGTGGACGCACTGAGCAGGCTAGATATTGAGCCATGGGGAGCAGAAAATAAGTGTCAAAAGACCTGCAAATCAAGGTAATGGAACTTTATAAAAACGGAAAAGGATATAAAAAGATATCCAAAGTCTTGCAAATGCCAGTCAGTACTGTTCAATCACTTATTAACAAATGGAAAATTAGGGGATCTCTTGATACCAAGCCAAGGTCAGGTAGACCAAGAAAGATTTCAGCCAAAACTGCCAGAAGAATTGTTGGGGATACAAAGAAATACCCATAGGTAACCTCAGGAGAAATACAGGCTGTTCTGGAAAAAGACGGTGTGGTTGTTTCAAGGAGCACAATATGACGATACTTGAACAAAAATGAGCTGCATGGTCAAGTTTCCAGAAAGAAGTCTTTACTGCGCCAATGCCACAAAAATGCCTGGTTACAATATGCCTGACAACACCTTGACATGCCTCACAGCTTCTGGCACACTGTAATTTGGAGTGATGAGACCAAAATAGAGCTTTATGTTCACAACCATAAGCGTTGTTTGAAGAGGGGTCAACAAGACCTATAGAGAACAGAATACCATCCCCACTGTGAAGCATAGTGGTGGCTCACTGATGTTTTGGGGGTGTGTGAGCTCTAAAGGCACAGGGAATCTTGTGAAAATTGATGGCAAGATGAATGCAGCATGTTATCAGAAAATACTGGCAGACAATTTGCATTCTTCTGCACAAAAGCTGCGCATGGGACCCTCTTGGACTTTCCAGCACGACAGTGACCCTAAGCACAAGGCCAAGTTGACCCTCCAGTGGTTACAGCAGAAAAAGGTGTAGGTTGTGGAGTGGCCATCAGTCTCCTGACCTTAATATCATTGAGCCACTCTGGGGAGATCTATAACGTGCGGTTCATGCAAGACGACCAAAGACTTTGCATGATCTGGAGGCATTTTGCCAAGACGAATGGGCAGCTATACCACCTGCAAGAATTCAGGGCCTCATAAACAACTATTACAAAAGACTGCACGCTGTCATTGATGCTAAAGGGGGCAATACACAGTATTAAGAACTAAGGGTATGCAGACTTTTTGAACAGGGGTCAGTTCATTTTTTTCTTTGTTGCCATGTTTTGTTTTATGATTGTGCCATTCTGTTATGACCTACAGTTGAATGTGAATCCCATAAGAAATAAATGACATGTGTTTTGCCTGCTCACTCATGTTTTCTTTACAAATGGTACAAATATTACCAATTCTCCAAGGGTATGCAAACTTTTGAGCACAAATGTAACTGACCTCCCTAGATAAGGTACTACCTGAGGAAAGAAGTTAATCTGTATTACTTTTTAAGTACAAAAAATGACAAATTATTTAGTATTATTAACTGATTAGTTCAAATCGTAAAATGCTCAATGGCAGATAGACGTGGTATTTGTAAGTAATAAATCACAAGAGGATGAGGTATATGTCCAATATACCACATCTAAGAGCTGTTCTTAGGCACGATGCCTCACAGAGTGTCATATCCTTGGTCTCAAATACCACAGCTGTCAGACAATCAGCATTCAGGATTCAAACCACCTGGTTTATTAGAGTCCGTTTACCTCGTGTTTGATATCACATAACTTTTAACTGCTCTAATTGTGTTGGTAACCAGTTTATAATAAGAATAAGGCATCCTGGGGGTCAGTGGTATTGGCCATTTGCCACAGTCCCTTGTGCCTTATAGTTGAATTATATAATGTTTACCAGACAGGGGTTCTATGTACGTAATCAACAACATGATAACTCTTAGCAAAATATTAATTTCATAAATTACAATATGTTGATAAAATGCAAAAAATCGAAGTGCACTTTCTTTGCTTGTCCTCGAAAGGGGGATGGACGAATTGTACATTTATTAATTAATGCAAAATCATCATCAATATTGGTGTCGTATTGGCTTTACCCTAATGTAGAAGGCGTCCACTTTTAGGTCTTAACGAGAACAGAAACAATTGTGTTTCAACTTGTGCATTATTAGATTCCTTTCAGTACGTTTTTGCTCAGTGGAGAAGGTTCATCATCTTTCCAACAGAAACAAGGAGGTTATGGGTTGATCTAGCTAGCAGGTCTCTGAGGCAAATTGAGAGACAGAGAAAGTGTGAGTGAGTGAGAGTGAGAGAAAGACTGAACGATGACAGCCAATCATATACCGTGTTTTTAAAGCTCTTTATGCATTATGGAACACATGTAGCTCAGCCTCCGCAGCTTCAAACCCCTCTACAGTCAGCTGCATTAGAAAGCGACTGGGGGAACCCTGTATCAAATGGCCTGCATTTGTCCTTCTAGCATCAAATCGGCTAACACTAGTCACATGAATATAGACTCTAATAATCAATGTACTTTAAAAGAAAAATACAATTATATTAACTTATTACAAATAATGCAACACAATGTTCTGGTGCCATCTTTAGAACCTTTTGGTGCATTACCTAACACAACTTGAAATAAGACACCTGTGAATACTGTCAAAATTGTTTGAGGGGGTATCTATAGTCGTTCCGTTTTAAAGGTGTTCTGTGCACCAATGAGCAGTTCTTCTGAAGTTACGTTATGGGTTTTCACACAGCAGCTGCCCCCTACCTGTTGATATTATGCATCTGAAGGAACAATCACAAAGAAACATACAAACATAACAATCACATTTTCTGAGGGAATTCATTTTGAACTTCCAGAAGCTTCCAATGATGCCACCCATAAATGGACTGAATGCACGTTACACATAAAATCTTAACACTAATGTGTAATCAGAAACAAGTATGTGTTAGTATTGATCAAAGGACCGTAAAGCTGATATACTGTACTATACATGATTGACATTCAGTGGTATGGGCTGATGTCTAGTGGTCTCTAGTTATTAGATGTTTGGGAATACAGCTCAAGACAAATCACATGGGCACCAGCCTTGTATCAGGTCTAGTCTGTACTAGTAAGATGGCCTTGCCTTCTAAGCACTAATGATTAGGAATGTAATGACTGGTGTAGAGTGATTAGACAGTTTATATACTCGACTGTGACATTTATTGTTGGTCTGTATTTGTACATGAGATGATGCAGACTCGATGGGCTCCTTCCTACTAAACTGCTGTATGTGCTCGACTTCCACTCAGTGTCGTGTGTTTTAATTGTTTCACTCAGATAATGTGCATGCGCAACCTAACAATAAGAAAGCTATATAGGTCAGAAGTGGTAGAGTTAGCTACTATAGCTAACCTAGATGCATGCCATTAGCTAACTTTTTCTTGACTGTATCAGAAAATACAGAATTACGTGTGATCGCCAACCATTTCTACTGGCTCTGCTAACCCATTTAATGAAAAATACTAAGAAGGCCCATGTATCACTACATGTGATCCATTTGGAATTTTCAAGCCCATCCTAAGTGCTGTTGTTACAAGAACTGTTTCTCAGACGTCAGAGACAAGGGATTATCAATCTAGGCAGCTCAGGTTATCTGCTGGAATTTGAGTCCACAAAGCTATTCACAGAGATTGATTGTTTTGTAGTTTCTCCAAATGTTTTAAATGATTTTCTTTTTTACAATTCAATCCTCCATTTTAGTTTGATGCAAATAAGCTTTTTAGGTTTTCCACTACATTTCTTTTCTCACCATGGCCACTTTCTTCACATTTCTTCATTACTTTTCTTCTAGCCATCTCACAAGATACTGTAGGAAATAACACTTTAATGTGGTTGTTAGCTCTATTTCCTGGGATGCTGTAGAAATGTTAATTGATAGGGTGTATTTTCTCTGGGGACTGTGCCTCCTGACAAGGTGAGACCACAAAATATTTTCGCCAATTATGAGGGAAACTCAGAACCAAGCTCATCCTTCATTTTCAATTGAATTATACAAACTGAGCAAAAAAAGACTCAGATGGCAAACCGGAACTCTCCTGTTTCGATGTAAACAGAATGTAACTAGTCCTTTTAAACTCACGGAACAGAAATGTGGTGATCTATTGACCTAATGGACACTTGAACAGTGCCTTTTTATGTTTTAAGATCTGAGTTGGGACAAAGAAATCAACAATGGGCTTGAAAAATCTGGATTATTCTTTATGTGGAAAAAAAGTATGTTCTGCTACCCCAGGTAAACTACTACACATTTCACCTACCCTGGCCAAAGAGTAGTGTTCAGACCTCATATGTTACGAACCCTGTGGCTCTAGTAGTCTAGGGTGGATGGTACAGAGACCCGTAACATAAGCCTCATGCAAATTAGTGTAGTGTAAATAAACAGTGAGAACAAACGACACAGACAACCAAAGCTACCGTCAAACATAAAACGGGGAAAAGTCAGGAGGGGAAAAAACACAAACGCGCATACAGGGTACCTGCATGCGTAACATCATATAAGCACAATTCATGTGCCCACCATACCTACTGGTGTGAGAATACAAAACTGTGTGTAGGCCTATCACTTAGCTTAGGTTTCTCTTGCATAATTATGCCAGCTTTGCCTTGTTAATGACTATCAGGGAAATAATTATTAGTCAATATCTGTACATGAAATAAAGTGAAATAAACTCTCTTTCCCTTATCCCTTTCAAATGTTTAAGAAATACCCATTCTAGTCTAAACGTTTGATGTAATCTGCCGTTAATCTATCCATCCTGTCTGCAGTATCATTTCCC